>JAUDYJ010000001.1:344682663-344915171 GCA_030761175.1 Masticophis lateralis | reverse complement strand
GGACGGACTGTAGTGGCACAGTGGTGAGAATGCAGTATTGCAGGGTGACTCTGCCCACTGCCATCAGTTCGATCCTGACTGGCTCAGGGTTGACTCAGCCTTCCATCCTTCCAAGGTCAGTAGAATGTGGACCCAGATTGTTGGGGGCAATAGGATGACTCTGTAAACCGCTTAGAGAGGGCTGTAAAAGCACTGTGAAGCGGTATATAAATCTTAAGTGCTATTGCTATTGTGTGAACCCAGGAAATGGGTTAACTCAGTAAGCTGTGGGAACAGAACTACTAAACTATTTTCATTCTGTAAGTTTTATTTATAATTATCTAGCATTTCTATGCTGTTGCATTTCAGCCAGCTCTGGGCAGCTTTTTACTCTGCGTGTGCCACACAAATGTCACACCTGTGTGGGCACGCACATAATCTTTTCTTGTTGTATTCAGCTCTCTGGTTTTGTCATTGCAAAGGCCTAATTCCCTGTTTTTACCGTCTTTTTTTGCTTCCCCCAAAATGTCGGATAACTGACTGCGTTCCAGGGAACCCACAAAGTCGGGTAAGGCTAACAAACTGTGACTATGCTTGGGGGAAATAGGGGTGGGGGGCATTTTGGGGCAACCCCAGAAGTCTGATCCTCGGGTTAGCTCAGGCTGTAGGATGTGTGCAAGAGCAGGTTTGGTTTAGTGGTGAAGGTATCAGTCTAGTAACCAGGAGATCAGGAGTTCTAGTTCAGCCTTAGGCACGAAAACTATCTAGGGCAACTTTGGGCCAATCACCAGGAGGTGATGAGTTCTAGTCCCGCCTTAGGCATGAAAGCCATCTGGGCAGTGGTGAAATCCAATTTTTTTTACTACTGGTTCTGTGGGCGTGGTGTGGCTTGGTGGGTGTGGCTTGGTGGGCGTGGCAGGGGAAGGCTACTGTAAAATCCCCATTCCATCCCCACTTCTGGGGGAAGGATATTGCAAAATCTCCATTCCCACCCCACTCTGAGGTGGTATTTGCCGGTTCTCCGAACTGCTCAAAATTTCCACTACCGGTTCTCCAGGACCTGTCAGAACCTGCTGGATTTCACCCCTGCATCTGGGGGACTTTAGGCCAATCACCAGGAGATTGTGAATTCTAGTCCTGTCTTAGGTTGGTAAACCAACTGAGTGACTTTAGGCCAATCACCAGGAGATGGTGAGTTCTGGTCTCACCTTAGGCAGGAAAGAGAGGTGGGTGACTTTGGGCCAATCACCAGGAGACTGGGAGTTCTAGTCCTGTTTTAGGCATAAAACCCAGCTGGGTGACTTTGGATTACTCACGCTCTCTCAGCCAAACCCACCTCACAAGGTCGTTATCGTGGGAAAAATGAGAGAAGGAAGGAATATTAATGTATGTTTTATTGCCTTAAGTTACTTATAAAGTAATAACGGGGAGATAAAATAATAAATGGGGGATGAATAATAATATTAATAAATAATAATATAGAGGAACCTCAGGCAATCAGTCCCGGTTTTTTCCAACTCTCTCCTCGTCTGCTTGGAAAAGGGAACCAAGTTTTGGGTGACTAGTTCTGCAAACCATGCACACACACAAACACACACACAGCAAACGCACAGGAAAATCTCGGGGGGTGGGGTGGGGGAACCTGACCAGGCTTTATTTATTATTTATTTATTACGTTTATTGGCCATCCATCTTAGCACAAGGCAACTCTGGAGAGGCCTACAATGTTGGCTTTACAATGATGTCTTTTATCATACTGCTTTAACTCTATATTTTTCCTCATTGGTCGGTATTGGATTTCAGAGCTACCGACTGTCCCCTGAATGGTTCTGAATGGCTTACTCCTTGAATCGGAAAATTACAATATTCCCTTTTATAATACTGGTAGAGGAGAGGCAGATGGCCTGTCTGAGGTGGGGGGAGGGTGATCACAGGCTGTAGGCTGGTGAAGATAGACTACAGATCCCAGGATTCCCAGCCTGTGGCAACGATGGCTGAGCTGCCTGAAGATCCTTTGGTCAGTGGTGGAATTCCAATTTTTTTTTAACTACCGGTTCTGTGGGCGTGGCTTGGTGGGCGTGGCAGGGGAAGGGTACTGCAAAATCCCCATTCCCTCCCCACTCCTGGGGGAAGGATATTGCAAAATCTCCATTCCCACTGCACTCTTGGGCCAGTCAGAGGTGATATTTACTGGTTCTCCGGACTACTCAAAATTTCCGCTACCAGTTCTCCAGAACCTGTTGAATTTTACCCCTTCCTTTGGTTGTAATTCAACCAGCTGGAGTGGGATTGAAGAACGTAGAATAGTGTTTCTCAATCTTGGCTACTTTAAGATGGGTGGACTTCCAACTCCCAGAATTCCCCAGCCAGCACGCTGGGCTGGGGGAGAGGGGAGGAAAAAGTAATCTTACTTGTAATTAAATAATAGCCACCATTTTATGGTTTGGAGCAGGAGGTCTCCAACCTTGTGAGCTTTACGACTTGTGGACTTCAACTCCCAGAATTCCTCCACCAGGCCATGCCGAGGAGAATTCTGGGAGTTGAAGTCCACAAGTCTTACAAGTTGCCAAGGTCTGAGACCCCTGATCTGAAGCACCAGAAATGGGCCTCTGTTTTCCCCACTGCTTCTCGACGTTCATTAATTTGCCTCCTTCTCGTCTTTGCAACCTGTAGAGCACTTCTGCGTCTCCTCCAGAGAGTATCCACGGTGAAGAACAGGGCCAAGACAGCGGGGCGAAGGCCAAGCTGCAGGAGAAAGAAGAGGTAGGAGGTTATATGAGTGTCTCTCGTTCATTTTGCAGGAATTTTGTTCTGACGGAAGGGGGTCGAGCAGCCCCAAATAGCTAAGAATAGCGTGGTCCAGCAGTTAGAGCAAAATCTTCCCAAACCTGGTTAAGTTATCCAAAATTGGGTAAAAGCACTTTTCTTCAAGAAATGAAGCCATTCCCTATCACGACAGGGACAATTTAAATAACAAATAATCCTCAACTTACAACCACAATTATGCCCGTGGTTTCTGTTGCTAAGTGAAACATTTGTTTAAGTGAGTCTTGCTCCATTTTACGACCTTTCTTGCCACAGTTGTTAAAGCTGTTTGAGGAACTCTGGGAGTTGAAGTCCACAAGTCTTAAAGTGGCCAAGGCTGGAGACCCCTGTTATAACCGATCCTCTGAGTTTAATAAGACTTTCTGATAAGCAGTTTTGGGGAATGAAGGACAAATGTTTGGGAAGCACTGAATTCGAACCCGGGATTAAGAATCAGGGATGCCCAGATGTCCAGATGGGCAGCCAGGCTCAGGAATTGGAGGCCAAGTTCAACTCAGTCGTATCAGAGGGTTAATTTGCTCTTTGAGATCGAACTGGCATCTCCCTGCTGAGATCTGGAGATTTGGCTACTGAATTTCATCGTCTGGGTGAATTGGTTTGATACCCTCAAGTTGGGGCTGCCTCTTAGTAACCCCAGGAGATGTAGGTTTTGTGCTGCAAAAATAGAGAGGGGGGCCACACTTTGCCAGGGGTTTCCCCACTGACTTACACCAAGGGTGGTTCATTAGCAGTTGGGAAGGTTTCCTCTCCATCTTTCAGTTTTCGTTTGAAACGTTCTGTTAGGGATGCAAGATTGATGATTTTCCTTCCTTCCTTCCTTCCTTCCCTCCCTCCCTCCCTCCTTTTCTCCTTCTCTTCCTTCCTTCCCTATGTCCTTCCTTCCTACTTTCCTTCCTTCCCTCCCTCACTCCTTCCTTCTTCTCCCTTCTCTTCTTTTTCCCTCCTTCCTTTCTTCCTCCTTCCCTCCTTCCCTTTTGCCTTCTCTTCTCTTTTCTTCCTTCCTTCCCTCCTTCCTTCCTTCCCTCCCTCCCTCCTTCCTTCCTTCCTCCTTTCCCTCCCTCCTTCCTTCCTTCCTTCTTCCCCCTTTTCTTCTTTTTCCTTCCTTCTTTCCTCCCTTCCTCCTTCCCTCCCTCCCTTTCTCCTTCTCTTCCTTTTCCTTCCTTCCCTACTTCCTTCCTTCCCTCCCTCCCTCCTTCTTCTCCCTTCTCTTCTTTTTCTCTCCTTCCTTCCTTCCTTCCTTCCTCCTTCCCTCCCTCCCGCCCTTCTCTTCCTATTCATTCCTTCCCTACTTCCTTCCTTCTTTCCTTCCTTCCTTTTTCTCCCTTCTCTTCTTTCTCTCTCCTTCCTTCCTTCCTTTCTTCCTCCTTCCCTCCTTCCCTTTCTCCCTCTCTTCCTTTTTCTTCCTTCCTTCCCTACTTCCTTCCTTCCCTCCCTCCTTCCTTCCTTCTTCTCTTTTTTCCTTCCTTCCTTTCTTCCTCCATTCCCTTCTGTTCCCTTCCCTCCCACCTTCCTACCTCCCTACCTCCCTTCTTTCTTTCTCTCTTTTTCTCTCTCTTTCTCTCTCTCTCTCTCCTGCTTCCTTCCTTCCCCATTTCTTTTTCCCGGCTGTCTTGCAGGAAAGCGACGGGGAGAAGAGTGATTGCAACCTGATTGTGGATGAGGTACGTGGGGTGGTGGTGCTGGTAGCGACTCCATTCCGTGGGAAGCTTTGGCGGCTGCTGTAGGCACAAGCAGCTCTCAGGAGGTTTCCGTGCTAAATTATGCAGGGGCTTCAAAGCGGTTGGATTCCGGGCGGTTTCACCATCCATTCCTTTATTTCTCCACGCAGCTTTGCACTTTCCCCTTTTTTAAAAGTCTTAATTACACTCCGGGCTCATTGCGGGGGTCAGGCCAGCCGCTTCCTTCTGACTTCTGGCAAGATGAAAGTTGTAGCTCTCTGACCTGGGTGGCCTATTGCTCCCTCGGTGCATTTTTATCCCTGCAGGAACGTGGAAGTGTTTGCATTCTCCCCACCTCCGTAGAAAACGCCATTGAGTATTTGCATCTGGATTTTCCTTCCTTTGTGCCAATCGGTGCCCCACAAATACCCACTTTGTGCAGCGCCTGGAATCTGCCCAGCCGGGATCAAAGCCACACACATCTCACCTAAACTCAAAGACGGACTGAAACACATTGCAAAATAAACGTTAAAAGTTTGGCTTCAAAACTCTCCCTGCAAATAGGAAAAGGAAAAAAAGACAAAAACAGCCTCTCAATCTGCACATTCTGCTTTGTTTTCTTATCCTTCCCCCCCCCTCCACACTCTCTCTTCCTTTGAGAGAGAAGGAGAGAGAGTCAGAGAGACACAGAGAGACACAGAGACAGAGAGAGAGAGACAGAGAAGGAGACAGAGAGAGACAGAGAGAGAGACACACACACAGAGAGACACAGAGAGAGAGAGAGAAAAGGAGACAGACACAGAGAGACACACAGACACACAGAGAGAGACAGAGAGAGAGACAGACACAGAGAGAGACACACAGACACAGAGAGAGAGAGAGAGACAGACAGAGAGAGAGACAGACAGAGAAAGAGACAGAGAAGGAGACACAGAGAGAGACACAGAGAGAGAGAGACAGAAGGAGACAGAGAGAGACACACACATAGAGAGAGAGAGAGAGAGAGACACAGAGAGACACACAGAGAGAGACAAAGAGACAGAGAGAGACAAAGAGAGAGACAGAGAGAGAGACAGAGAGAGACACACAGAGAGACTGAGAGAGAGACAGAGACACAGAGAGACACAGAGAGAGACAAAGAGACAGAGAGAGAGAAAGAGAGAGACAGAGAGAGAGAGACAGAGAAGGAGACAGAGAGAGACACACAGAGAGAGACTGAGAGAGACAGAGACACAGAGAGACACACAGAGAGAGACAAAGAGACAGAGAGACAGAGAGAGACAGAGAAGGAGACAGAGAGACACAGAGAGAGAGACTGAGAGAGAGACAGAGACACAGAGAGACACAGAGAGAGACAAAGAGACAGAGAGAGAAAGAGAGAGACACAGAGAGAGAGACAGAGAAGGAGACAGAGAGAGACACACAGAGAGAGACAGAGACACAGAGAGACACAGAGAGAGAGACAAAGAGACAGAGAGAGAGAAAGAGAGAGACAGAGAAGGAGACAGAGAGAGACACACAGAGAGAGACTGAGAGAGAGACAGAGACACAGAGACACAGAGAGAGACAAAGAGACACACAGAGAGAGAGAGACAGAGAAGGAGACAGAGAGAGACACACAGAGAGAGACTGAGAGAGACACAGAGAGACAGAGACACAGAGAGAGAGAGAAGGAGACACAGACACACAGAGAGAGACAGAGAGACCAAGAGAGAAAGAGAGAGAGAGATTTTGCTGGATTTTCACGTGTTTTATACATGTTGTGCAAATTGGGAGGATTGTATGCAGTTCAGGCAGCTGTAATTTAAAAGGTTCATGGAAAGGTTTGTCTCAACTTGAAGGAGAATATCAGAATGATGGCAGGTCAGGAAAAACTGGGATTACAAATGAAAACAAATATATAGTGTCCTATACAGGCTCCACCATGAATCCACAAGCTTGGAAGACCAAATCTTCCAAGAGGATAGATGGGGAACTCATCAAATTTGCAGGTGACACCAAGCTGGTAGGAATAGCTAACACTCTGGAAGATAGGCTCAAGATACAGAAGGATCTTGACTTGAACATTGGGCCCCATCTAACAAAATGAAATTCAATGGTGAAAATAGTAAAAGTTCTACATTTAGGCAAGAAAAACAAAAATGCACAGATATAGAGCTCGTTTGAAGTGTTACCCTGCTCCAAGGTTTCTCAACCTTGACCACTTTAAGATGCATGGCTTTCAACTCCCAGAATTCCCCAGGCAGCAAAGCAAAGCTGGCTGGGGAATTCTGGGAGCTGAAGTCCACGCATCTTCAAGTGGCCAAGGTTGGGAAACATGCCCTACTTGGTATTTTTAGGAAAAATACTCAGACTCAGTTTTGGGGGGTGGGGGCAGTGTCAAACCGTCCTACATTTAACCTGCCAGTTTTAATTTGGTTTAGATTCAGTTTTCATTCTCGTTTTAAGTTGAATTTTCATGTCTGGCACAGAGACGTATTGTGGGGCCTTCTAATTAAAGTAGAAATAAAATAGATAAATATTTGGATGGATGGATGAATGGATGAATGGATGGATGGATGAATGGATGGATGGATGATAGATGGATAGATAGATGATGGATGGATAGATATAGATAGATAGATATAGATATAGATATAGATAAAGATTAATATAGATATATAGATAGATATAGATAGCTAGATGATAGCTAGATTTTATATGTATGTATGTATGTATGAATGTATGTATGTATTTTCTTAGTTTTCGTAGGATTTATGTGTGTTTTCTTTTAGCCAGGTTTTTCCTACGTAACCAAGGTTTTTCTTGGTCATGTAGGGCTGCAGAAAAATCTTGGTTACGTAGGAAAAACCTGGCTAAAAGAAACACACACACACACACACACACACACACACACACACACATATATATATATATATGTTGGTGTTTAGTCATCCTGGATACCACGAATGGAGGAGATATCACAAATCTCCAATTTTTGCCTTTCGGCCCAATCTCATGGGCCATCCAGACAGTATAATATAGCCGACAAGCTATTTTCTATGTTTTTAATATTTATATAATATTATATATATATAATGTGATTTCGTCAAAATGTCGCTACTACCCTTCTAAAGATATGTTTACAATTACACGGGAAGAAACCCGAGATATTATCTGTACACACATATATACCCGTGAAAACTTACATACATACATACATACATACAGATATAGATATAGATATAGATATAGATATAGATATAGATATAGATATAAATATAGATATAGATATAGATATAGATATAGATATTGTACCTTTACAGGGAGGATACATGAGATGTGGGTGTGGCTTACTGATGATGGGTAATGAGCCAGAAATAGCTATATAAGTCTTCCTAAGTCTCTCAATGAGCAGCACAAAACCTGCTGGCTGCCAGAATGAAAAGAAAGGAAAAAACCCTCCCCAGAAAGTAGTGAATGTGATTTCACTCAACTAGGGTTGCAGAAAAATCTTGGTTACGTAGGAAAAACCTGGCTTAAAGAAAAACACACATAAAACCTACGAAAAGTAAGAAAATAGATATTGTACCTTTACAGGGAGGATACATGAGATGTGGGTGTGGCTTACTGATGATGGCTAATGAGCCAGAAATAGCTATATAAGTCTCCCTAAGTCTCTCAATGGGCAGCACAAAACCTGCTGGCTGCCAGAATGAAAAGAAAGGAAAAAAAACCCAGAAAGTAGTGAATGTGATTTCAATCAACTAGGATTGCAGAAAAATCTTGGTTATGTAGGAAAAACCTGGCTTAAACACACACACACACACACACACACACAAAAGATAGATAGATAGATAGATAGATAGATAGATAGATAGATAGATAGATAGATAGAGATAGATGAGAGAGAGAAATGGATGGACGGACGGATGGATGAAGGGACAGATTATATGTGCCATCAAAGCAGTATCAAGTCTGTTGGAAATAATATGAGTATACAGCTATTTAAGTGTGCACGATTTGAGAAAACCTTTTCAACAGAAGAGCGACCAAGTTGAAATTTAAAGAAAATAAATATAAATATTAGGAGGGATTTCCAGATGTAAATGCAGGGCAGGTGTATTGTCAGTGGTCCGACTAGCAAACCACCCCCCAAAAAGTAGACATTCTCAGGAACTTTGAAATCCCAAAAGCAAAACTTTATTGGAGACAGCCTTTCAGTACTGAAGAATCAAAACCAACTCTGGTTTTTCCCCGCGCAATGCTTGTATAGCTCAACAAAGAGCTTCCCTTTCTCCCCACTCTCGGTTGGTCAAATTGTCCAATTATGAATCGTCTTTTTGTTTTGAGAACAGTCCGTCTTACAGTCAGACACCTGGATCGGTGGCCGTGGTGGGACCTTGGCTCTCGCTGTCCGTCTCTGAAGCGCCTGCCTTCTTTCTCCCTTTCCCTCCCCCTAGTTTTTTGGGCAAGCGGAATAGCGATAAGATTCAAAAGTCGTTCAACCTTGACATGTAGACTTCTGTTCACTGGATATAAGGGTTGGATGGCAGGCTGTCAGGACTGATAAGCAGGACTGATAAGCAGGACTGATAATCCTGGACTTACAAACATTCTTTTAGTGACAGTCTGTAGAACTTCTCCGTCATCATGGTTGTCCCAAAGGTGCTTTTTTTTTAAAAAAAAAATTAAATTTGATTTATATGCCGCCCTTCTCCGGAGACTCATGGCGGCTTACAATGTGTTAAGCAATAGCCTTCATACTTTTGTATATTTATACAAAGTCAGCTTATTGCCCCCACAAACTGGGTCCTCATTTTACCTACCTTAGAAAGGATGGAAGGCTGAGTCAGCCTTTTCCAGGAGGCAACTGGATTTTATTCTTTTGTTTTTCTTTGAAGAGGTTTCGCTTCTCATCCAAGAAACTTCTTCATCTCTGACAGGATAGTGGAGAATGAAAGATTTATCGTATTTTTTTGGAGTATAAGACGCTTCGTAGTATAAGACACACATTAGTTTTTGGGGAGGAAAACAAGAAAATCTGCCTCTGCCTACCAGCATCTATTGGTATTCATCTGGCTAGCGTCCTTGCAGCAAACAGCAAACAGCCTGGTCAGATTCAGAATGTTATCACAGCCTGATTCGGCATGAGCAGCTGATTGGCGGTTGGATCGGCCTCACGGAATACTGCCAACCAGCTGTTCCAGGCTGCGGAGATCGCCACAGCCCATTGCCGCCTCCACACATCGTGTTTTTGGCCTTCACAACCTCTGTTTAGATCCGTTCCAGGCTGCCAGATTGCCACAGGACATCGCCGCCGATCACCGCCTCCATGTGTTGCGTTTCCGGCCTCTGCACGGCCTCTGCGCATCGCATTTTTGTCTGGTTCCAAGTGGCGGGGATGTCCCCCGCTGCCAATCCCCACCACCTGGAACCAGCTGAAGATATGATGCATAGAGGTCAAAAATGCGACACACGGAAGTTGAAAATGCGACACACGGAGGTCGAAAACGCGATGCACAGAGGTGGCGATGTGCTGTGGCGATCCCCACAGCCTGGAATGGGTCTAGAATGGGATGTGCAGAGGCCGAAAAAGCAATGCGTGGAGGCTGAAAATGGCCGAATGGTGTGGGCAGCGTGTGGGCGGGGCTTCGGCAACATTTAGTGTATAAGACACACTGCAATTTTCACCCACTTTTAAGGGGAGGGGAAGTGTGTCTTAGATGCTGAAAAGTACGGTACATTCCTTGCAGACACTGGTCCTTTGCATCCCTTTAGTGGGTCCTTGAAGCATTTGGATCGGTGTCTTCAGGATCACCTGAGTTAGTGCTATTGGTTCCTGTAGTCTGCCATTTTTCCTCTGGAAACCCATTCCTAACTCCCACACCATTCCAAGGGCCTTCATCCCAAATGGTTTAGCTAAACGTCTGCAGAGATTCCTTTAGCGACCATTTGAAGTTGCCACAGCACTGGATAAAGTGACTTACCATCGGTCCTCGCGCTTACAACGGTTGCAGCATTCCCCAAGGTCACGTGATCACAGTTTGCAACCTTCCCAGCCAGCTTCCGACAAGCCAAGTCAAGGGGGGGGGGAGGATTTGCTTTACAACCGCATGGTTCATTTACCCACTGCAGCGGTTCGCTTAACAACCCTTGGCAAAAGATGATAAAAATCGGGCATGACTCCCTTAACAAAGGCCTTACGTAGCAAGGCAAATTCCGGTCCCAATTGTCTTGAGTTGAGGACTATCGGTAGTGGAATCTACAATTAGCAATTGTTGATTGTTAACTAATTAATTATCTTAATTAATTAAGACATTAATTCCACTGGTTAATTGAGAACAATTAACCAGTGGAACAGCTTGCCTTTCAGAAGCTGTGGGTGCTTCATCACTGGAGGTTTTCAAGAAGAGACTGGACAGCCATTGGTCTCACGTTGTAATAGGGTCTCCTGCTTGGGCAAGGGGTTGGACTAGAAGACCTCCAAGGTCCCTTCAAGCTCTATTCTGATTGATTGATTGATTGATTGATTGAATATTACACTACATGTCCTCTAAGGCTCCTTCCTATCCATGATTCAGTTGGCATTGGGGTTAGAGGTAGGGCAATAGGGTCTCCTGCTTGGACTAGATGACCTCCAAGATCCCTTCCAACCTACTCTATTTGTTCCGTTCTGTTCTGTTCTGTTCTGTTCTGTTCTGTTCTGTTCTGTTCTGTTCTGTTCTGTTCTACCCTACCCTACCCTACCCTACCCTACCCTACCCTACTCTATTCTATTCTATTCTATTCTATTCTATTCTATTCTATTCTATTCTACTGTACCCTACCCTACCCTACCCTACCCTACCCTACCCTACCCTACCCTACTCTATTCTATTCTATTCTATTCTATTCTATTCTATTCTATTCTATTCTATTGTACTCTACCCTACCCTACCCTACCCTACCCTACCCTACCCTACCCTACCCTACCCTACCCTACCCTACTCTACTCTACTCTATTCTATTCTATTCTATTCTATTCTATTCTATTCTATTCTATTCTACTGTACTCTACCCTACCCTACCCTACCTTACCCTACCCTACCCTACCCTACCCTACCCTACTCTATTCTACTCTACCCTACCCTACCCTACCCTACCCTACCCTACCCTACCCTACCCTACCCTACCCTACCCTACTCTATTCTATTCTATTCTATTCTATTCTATTCTATTCTATTCTATTGTACTCTACCCTACCCTACCCTACCCTACCCTACCCTACCCTACCCTACCCTACTCTATTCAATTCTATTCTATTCTATTCTATTCTATTCTATTCTATTCTATTCTACTGTACCCTACCCTACCCTACCCTACCCTACCCTACCCTATTCTATTCTATTCTATTGTACCCTACCCTACCCTACCCTACCCTACCCTACCCTACCCTACTCTACTCTATTCTATTCTATTCTATTCTATTCTATTCTACTGTACCCTACCCTACCCTACCCTACCCTACCCTACCCTACCCTACCCTACCCTACCCTACCCTACTCTATTCTATTCTATTCTATTCTATTCTATTCTATTCTATTCTACTCTACTCCTATCCTATCCTATCCTATCCTATCCTATCCTATCCTATCCTATCCTATCCTATCCTATCCTATCCTATCCTATCCTATTCTATTCTATTCTATTCTATTCTATTCTATTCTAGTCTATTCTACTGTACTCTACCCTACCCTATCCTACCCTACCCTACCCTACCCTACCCTACCCTACCCTACCCTACCCTACCCTACCCTACCCTACCCTATTCTATTCTATTCTATTCTATTCTATTCTATTCTATTCTATTCTATTCTACTGTACCCTACCCTACCCTACCCTACCCTACCCTACCCTACCCTACCCTACCCTACCCTACCCTACCCTACCCTATTCTATTCTATTCTATTCTATTCTATTCTATTCTATTCTATTCTATTCTATTCTATTCTATTCTACTGTACTCTACCCTACCCTACCCTACCCTACTCTACTCTACTCTACCCTACCCTACTCTACTCTACTCTACTCTATTCTATTCTATTCTACTGTACTCTATCCTACCCTACCCTACCCTACCCTACCCTACCCTACCCTACCCTACCCTACCCTACCCTACTCTATTCTATTCTATTCTATTCTATTC
This sequence comes from Masticophis lateralis, assembly GCA_030761175.1. Lineage (NCBI taxonomy): Eukaryota > Metazoa > Chordata > Lepidosauria > Squamata > Colubridae > Masticophis > Masticophis lateralis. The sequence continues at coordinate 344,902,541 of JAUDYJ010000001.1, read as the reverse complement.
TATTCTACCCTACCCTACCCTACCCTACCCTACCCTACCCTACCCTACCCTACCCTACCCTACCCTACCCTACCCTACCCTATTCTATTCTATTCTATTCTATTCTATTCTATTCTATTCTATTCTATTCTATTCTATTCTATTCTATTCTACTGTACTCTACCCTACCCTACCCTACCCTACCCTACCCTACCCTACCCTACCCTACCCTACCCTACCCTACCCTACCCTACCCTACCCTACTCTATTCTATTCTATTCTATTCTATTCTATTCTATTCTATTCTATTCTATTCTATTCTATTCTGGAGAGAAACAACCTGGAATTAAGGAGAAACTTCCTAACCATGAGGACAATTAACCAGTGGAACAGAAGTTGCCTCCAGAAGTTGTGGGTGCTTCATCACTGGAAGTTTTTAAGAAGAGACTGAACGGCCATTTGTCTCAAATTGTATAGGGTTTCCCGCTTGAGCAAGGGGTTGGACTAGAAGACCTCCAAGGTCCCTTCAAGTTCTATTCTGATTGATTGATTGATTGATTGATTGATTGAATATTAAACTCAGCAAGCAAGCAATATTACACTAGATGTCCTCTGAGGGACCTTCCTATCCATGATTCAGTTGACATTTGGCTTAAGCTCTTTTCTGGTTATGCATAATTCACGAACCCTCCCCCCAAAAACCCCAAATTTAACAGATCCAGCCGAGCCACCGAAAAGCCGGGACTAAATCGGCATTAAAACCAACTAATGGATAGTGCAGCTACCAGCTCTTTAATCTAACCCAGTTAAATGCACCTGTGGGAACATAGCTCGTGGATAACCATTGGCCATCACAACCTTTTTTCTTCCGAAAAGGTGAACAAACCAGCAGAGATACGTTAGACGTCTTTGGAATTTCTGCAAAAAAAAAAACAACAAAAAAAACCCCCAAAGATAGGAAAGGAACATTGGTTTTGCATTCTGCAAAAATGTGTCGAAAACCATTTCCTCCGTTTGCTCCCGAGAGAATCCGGAACGATTAAAACCAAGAAAGGAAACCGTAATATAGGCATTCAAGCAGCAATCTTGAGGTTGGCTGGGAAGAGCGAGCGAGGCGGTGCGAGCCATCTGACACCAGAAATGTGTTGTTGGAGGTTTTCTTAAGTGCCAGGTTGGAAAAATAAAATGTGTTCCTTGCGGATGGATGCCTGTGGAATCCCAGGATGGGTTTAATCCCCTGAAAAACAGGCTGGAAAAAAAACAGGCTGGAAGGAATGCACATTTTTCAGAAATGGGAATTAAGGACTTTCTGTCGGAATTGAGGAGGCGAGGGAGGGGCATATAAAGTGTAGGTAGCCCTCGACTTACAACAGTTCGTTTAGTGACCGTTTGGAATTTTCAAGGGCAAAAAAGTGACCTATGTCCATTTTTAGGATTGTGGCAGCATCCCCTGGGGTCACGTGATTTACATCCGGACGCCTGACAACTGACTCATATTTATGATGGTTGCAGTGTCCCGGGGTCCTGTGATCCCCTTTTTGTGACCAAGCAAAGACAATGAGGAAGCCAGATTCACTTAACAACTAATTGAAGAACTGCAGGGATAAGACTTAACAAATGTGGGAAAAGTTGTAACGTGTGGCACTTAATGTCTTGCTTAGCAACATACTTTTTGGGCTCAGTTGTGGTCGTAAGTTGAGGATTCCTTTTACCTCAATGGCCGAATTCTCCCTCTCTCTCTCTTTCTCTCTCTCCCCCTACCTCCCCTTCTCTCTTTCTCTCTCCCCCCTCTCTCTTTCTCTCTCTCTCTCCCTCCCTCTCTCTTTTTTTCTCTCTCCCCCTCTCTCTTTCTCTCTCCCTCCCACCTTCCCCTCTCTCTTTCTCTCTCTCCCTCCCCCGTCCCCCTCTTTCTCTCTCTCCCTCCCTCCCTCTCTTTCTTTCTCTCTCCCCCTCTCTTTCTCTCCCTTCCCGCCCTCCCTCTCTCTCTCTTTCTCCCCCCTCTCTCTTTCTCTTTCCCTCTCCCTCCTTTCCTCTCTCTCTTTCTCTCTCTCCCTCCCTCCTTCCCTCTCTCTTTCTTTCTCTCTCTCCCCTCCTTCCCTCCCTCTCTCTCTCTTTCTCTCTCCCTCCCACCTCCCCCTCCCTTTCTCTCTCTCCTCCCTCCCCCTCTTTCTATCTCTCCCCCCTCTTTCTCTCTCCGCCTCCCTCCCTCACTCTCTCTCTCTTTCGTTCTCTCTCCCCTCCCTCCCTCCTTCCCTCTCTTTCTTTCTCTCTCTCCCCTCCCTCCTTCCCTCTCTCTCTTTCTTTCTCTCTCTCCCTCCCTCCCTCTTTCTTTCTCTCTCCCCCTCTCTTTCTCTCTCCCTTCCTGCCCTCCCCCTCTCTCTTTCTTTCTCCCCCCTCTCTCTTTCTCTTTCCCTCTCCCTCCTTACCTCTCTCTCTTTCTCTCTCCCTCCTTCCCTCTCTCTTTCTTTCTCTCTCTCCCCTCCTTCCTTCCCTCCCTCTCTCTCTCTCTTTCCCCCTCTCCCTCCCACCTCCCCCTCCCTTTCTCTCTCTCTCCTCCCTCCCCCTCTTTCTATCTCTTCCCCCTCTTTCTCTCTCCGCCTCCCTCCTCCCTCTCTCTCTTTCTTTCTCTCTCCCCTCCCTCCCTCTCTTTCTCTCTCCCCCTCCCTCCCTCCTTCCCTCTCTCTCTTTCTTTCTCTCTCCCCTCCCTCCCTCTCTCTCTTTCTCTCTCCCCCTCCCTCCTTCCTTCCCTCTCTCTCTTTCTTTCTCTCTCCCTCCCACTTCCCCCTCTCTCTTTCTCTCTCTCCCCCCTCTCTTTCTCCCCCTCCCTCCTTCCCTCGCTTTCTTTCTCTCTCTCTCCCCTCCTTCCCTCCTGACCTCTCTCTCTCCCTTTCCTCCCTCCCTCCCTCCCCCCCTTCTCTCTCTTGTTTTCGGAAGAATAATTCTGTTTTCCACCTTATTTTGGAGGAGCTTGTGAATTCCTTTTAAATTCCTCAAATTCCTTGAGTTCAGGTTGTGGCGAGAGGTGGTGGATGGGGCAGTTATGTCTGCTCAGAAATATTTCTATCGCTCTGACAGCCCATCCGCACCTGGCAGCTGTTCACGTTTCCCAAGAGATTCCCTCCGCGGGTCCTTCCCTTAGGGCTGCATGAAAGCGTGGGAGGCAGCCGAGAGCGGGAGAAATGAATGGGGCGGGAAAGGAGGGGGATTCTTCACACCCCTTGCCCCTTGCCCAGCTCTCTGCCAAATAGGTATAAGCACCATACATCACCACTTCCCCCCTCTCCCGCTCCCCCTCCTTTTTGCTTTTCTTTCCTTCCTTTCTTCCCCTTTCCCCTTCTTCTTTCCCCTTTTCCTTTCCCCTTCTTTCCTTCTTTCTTTCCTTCCTCCCTCCCTTTCCTGTTCCCCTTCTTTCCTTCCTCCCTGCCTCCCTTCCCCTTCTTTTCTTCCCTTCCTTCCATCTTTTCTTCCTCCCTCCCTCCCTCCCTCTCTTTCTGACTCTTTCTCTCTCGCTCGCTTTCTTCTCTCCCTCACTTCCTTCCTTCCTCCACCTCCTACTTTCCTGTTTCTTCCCTCCCTCCCTCCCTCCCTCCCTTCCTTCCTTCCTTCCTTCCCTCCCTCCCTTTCTCTCTCTCTCACTTTCTTCTCTCCCTCACTTCCTTCCTTCCTTCCTCCACCTCCTACTTTCCCGTTTCCTCGCTCCCTCCCTTCCTTCCTTCCTTCCCTCCCTCCCTTTCTCTCTCTCTCACTTTCGTCTCTCCCTCACTTCCTTCCTTCCTTCCTCCACCTCCTACTTTCCCGTTTCCTCGCTCCCTCCCTTCCTTCCTTCCTTCCTTCCCTCCCTCCCTTTCTCTCTCTCTCACTTTCTTCTCTCCCTCACTTCCTTCCTTCCTCCACCTCCTACTTTCCCGTTTCCTTGCTCCCTCCCATCTTCCTTCCTCCCTCCCTCCCTTTCCCTTCCCTTTCCCCTTCCTTCCTTCCTTCCTTCCTTCCTTCCTTCCTTCCTCCCTCCCTCCCTCCCTCCCTCCCTCCCTCTCTTTCTGTTTCTTTCTCTCTCACTCGCTTTCTTCTCTCCCTCACTTCCTTCCTTCCTTCCTCCACCTCCTACTTTCCTGTTTTCTCCCTCCCTCCCTCCCTTCCCTCCCTCCCTCTCTCCCTCCCCATCAAATTGAATGGGAAACAACAGGGAGAAAATGCAAATCAATCTTCCTGCAGGGCACCTTTAAAAAAAATAATCATTTCACCATCTCTCAGGCTACTCTTGTTTGGGCACAGCTAAGAGGCTTCTTTTGCCCCGCCTGTTTTATAAAATTGTTCTGCTTCATGTGGTTTTTTTTCCCTCCCACCAGTTCAAAGCATTCTTGGCTTTTATTTTCCTTGGCACCAAAGGAGGCTGCACATGGTTGAGTTCCCTTTTCTCTGTTTACACTGAGGGAAAGCAAGAAAGACAAAGCAGAAAACGTGCTCAGGCCTTTCACACATTCCCCAGAAGTGAAGTCAGCCATCCATTGTTTGGTAGATCTCCAGATGTTCGAATTCAACTTCCAGAAGATCCCAAAGAATTCGAGAGATTAAAGATCCAACATCTAGGGAGGGTACCAGTTGGGAAGAGGCTGAATTTGATTATGAGATGTGTTCTTCTACCCCTCATAGTCCCAGACAGCAAAATAATAAGAGTTGGAAGGGACCTTGGAGGTCTTCTAGTCCACCCCCTTCTCAGACAGGAGACCCTACACCATTTCAGACAAATGGTTGTCCTATCTCTTCACCCACAATTTCTGGAGGCAAGTTCTAACTGTCAGGAAATTTCTCCTTATTTCTAGGTTGCTTCTCTCCTTGATTAGTTTCCATCCATTGTTTCTTGTCTTGTTTTTTGGTGCTTTGGAGAATAGCCTGACCCCTGACTTCTTTGTCACAGCCCCTCAAATACTGGAAGACTGCTATCATGCCATCCCTAGTCCTTCCTTTCATTAAACTAGTCGTAGCCAATTCCTGCAACCGTTCGTCGTATGTTTTAATCTTTGGTCCCCACCTAAACCAATATTGTATGCAACTTCAGTTCAACAGAGAATTCCTTGAAACCCAAGAAGAAGTGGGTTAAATTCGATCCTTGTTGCCGTTTTTTGTGATGGATATTTTGCTTTTTTTAAAAAATTTGATTTATATGCCGCCCTTCTCCGGAGACTCAGGGCGGCTTACAATGCGTTAAGCAATAGCCTTCATACTTTTGTATATTTATACAAAGTCAGCTTATTGCCCCCACAACTGGGTCCTCAATTTACCCACCTTAGAAAGGATGGAAGGCTGAGTCGACTTTGGGCTTGGTGAGAATTGAATTCGCAGTAATTGCAGGCAGCTGGATGTTAAATGCTGCCTTATTGGAGGCATTAGCCTCCTACGCCACTCAGGCTTCTACTGATGGCTGGGGAATTCTGGGAATTGAAGTCCACACATCTTAAAGCTGCCAAAGTTGACGCAGATGGTTTTAGTGCATCTTATTATTAGACCAAGAGACGCATTAGCATAGTGGTGAAGGCCCCAGGCTAGAAACTGGAAGGCTGTGAGTTCTAGCCATGAAGCCAGCTGGGTGACCTTGAGCCAGTCCCTTTCTCCTAGCCCCAGGAAAGAGGAAATGGCAAGAGACTTCTGAAAAACTTTGCCAGGGAAACCGTTCAGGCAGTATCTGAGAATAGGTAACGGTTCCCCTCGTACATATGTGCTAGTCGTTTCCGATTCTAGGGGGCGGTACTCATCTCCGTTTCAAAGCCGAAGAGCCAGATTTTGATCACGTGACCCTTGGGATGCTGCCATAATGGTCGTTAAGTGTGAAAAGCGGTCCTCGGCCACTTTTTTCAGTGCCATTGTCACTTGGAACTGTCACTAAACAAATGGTTGTAAGTCAAGGACTACCTGTATGGGATTAAGTGTTCTCTAAAGCAGGGGTTTGCAGCCGTGGCAACTTTAAGGCTGGCGGACTCCAACTCCCAGAATTCCCCAGCCAGCTGGCTGGGGAATTCTGGGAGTTGAAGTCCGCCAGGCTTAAAGTTGCCAAGGTTGGAGAGCCCTTCTCTAAAGACTCTTCATCAGCCTTTCATTCTGCAATGGCTCAATCCAATCTTTTCTATTTTTAAACCTCTACCTCTAATTTTTGCAGAGGTTCCCTATTGATTGATTGATTGATTGATTGATTGGTTCAATTTATATGCCGTCCTTCTCCGGAGACTCAGGGCAGCTTACAATGCATTAAGCAATAGCTTTCATACTTTTTGTATATACCTGCTTAGTAGGGCTTTCGGGGGCCCCTAAGCCGTGTTCTTTTTTATTCAAAATCAGCTTATTGTCCCCAAAATCTGGGTCCTCATTTTACCTACCTCGGAAGGATGGAAGGCTGAGTCGACCTTGAGCCTGGTGAGATTTGAACTTGCAGTAATTGCAGGCAGCTGGCAGCTAAGTGCTACTTAACAGCACTTTAGTCCGCTGCACCACCAATATCTTGGCAAAACTGAAGGCATGAAACCATTTTTTTTCCTCCCTTCCAGGACCTTCCTTCTGAGCATGGGAGCCCACTGTGCACCTCTGCTGTCCAGCTCCTGCCCAGCCAAAGGGGCTTTACGAACAGTCCAGCCTCGCTGGCATCCAGCTGCAGCCCCACACCTCTCAAAGGCAAGGACCTGAATTTGGTAAGTGGAAGGGTGGTTATAACTCATGGACAAGTGTTTACGTGACTCCCCTCACTCCTTGAATGGATAGCTGATTTATCTTTTAGCAATAGCACTTAGACTTATATACTGCCCCATGGTGCTTTACGGCCATTTCTAAATGGTTTACAGAGTCAGCCTATTGTCCCCAACAATCTGGATCCTCATTTTACCAACCTCGGAAGGATGGAAGGCCGAGTCAACCTTGAGCTGGTTAGGATCGAACTGATGGCTGTGAGCAGAGAAAGCCTGTAACAGTGCATGCTAACCACTGTGGAGTATGTGTGTGTGTGTGAGAGAGAGAGAGAGAGGGAGGGAGGGAGGGAGAGAGAGAAGAGAGAGAGAAGATAGACAGATTAAATGAAAGATGATAGATAGATAGATAAACAGACAGACAGACAGACAGATAGATGATAGATAGATGATAGATGATAGCAATAGCACATAGACTTATATACTGCCCCATGGTGCTTTACAGCCATTTCTAAATGGTTTATAGAGTCAGCCTATTGTCCCCAACAATCTGGATCCTCATTTTACCGACCTCGGAAGGATGGAAGGCCGAGTCAACTTTGAATCGGTTAGTATCGAACTGATGGCTGTGAGCAGAGATAGCCTGTAGCAGTGCATTCTAACCACTATGGAATGGGTGTATGTGTGTATGAGAGAGAAAGAGAGAGGGAGGGAGGGAGGAAGAGAGAGAAGAGCCAGGGGTGAAATCCAGCAGGTTCTGACAGGTTCTGGCAAACCGGTAGCGGAAATTTTGAGCAGTTTGGAGAACCAGCCAATACCACTTCTGGCTGGTCCCAGAGCAGGGTGGAAACGGAGATTTTGCAGTATCCTTCCCCTGCCACGCCCACCAAGCCATGCCCACAGAACCGGTCGTAAAAAAAAAATGGATTTCACCACTGCTCAGAACTATTCGTTTAGTGACTGTTCCAAGTGACAGTGGCGCTGAAAAAAGTGACTTATAACTCATTTTCACAGGACAGCTGCAGCATCCCTCTGGCCACCGGATCAAAATTGGCCCTGCTTGGCAACTGGCATGTATTTATGATGGTTGCACTTTTCCCTGGGTTGTGTGATCATCACCTTTTGTGACCTTCCCAGCTGGCTGCCGACAAGCAAAGTCAATGGCGGAGGCCAGAGTCACTTAAGGACCACACGATCCACTTAACGACTGCAGGGAATCGCTTAAGAACTCTGGCAAAAAAAAAAAGAGGCTGTAAAATGGTTCAAAACTCACTTAACCATTGTTTAGCAACGTAAAATTAGGGCTCCGTTGTGGTCATAACTCGAGGACTGCCTGTATCGCAAGGCAAAAAGATCTAAAAAGCAAACCACGTTGCGTTGGAGAATTATATCCAGACCGGCTTCCAACCTCTCTCCGCACAACTCCCTGGATGAATAAACCAGATAGATTGAGGTATTCTCAGCCTTCTCAAAAAATCCAAATCCAGAAACTGGGGGAAAAAAAAAAGTAAATATTGCAGAGAAATGAAAAGGGGCAGCTGGCAAGATGGGGAGACCCAAACAGACAGACAGATAGACAGAGAACATCTGGGCTTGGAAGATGCTTTTGCAATTCTGTGGCGCTGGTGACACCGGTTGCTAGGCTCCCTCTCTGCCTGTTTTCCCTTTTTCTTCCCTCCCCTTCCCCTTTCCCCCCTTCGGCTCTGCTGGGCTTCCCGTGCCCCCTCCTCAAAAGCTGGGGAGCTCCGTTAATTAGCAGCCCACTGAGGGCTTTGAATTCCAGGGAGGATTTTAATGTATAATTAATTGCTATTAGGGCAGGCGTGCAGAAGGGAAGGGAGGGGAAAGGCTGGCCAAGGAATTTGTGTGTTATTTTGTATGTGTGTGAGAGAGAGAGAGGGAAAGAGAGAGAGAAAAAGAGAGAGAAATCTAGAGAAAGAAAGAGAGGGAGAGAAAGAGAGAGCGAAGAGAAAAAGTGGGAGAGAAAGAGAGAGTGAAGAGAAAGAGAGAGAGAGAGTGAAGAGACAAAGAGAAAGTGACAGAAAGAGACATAGAGCGAAAGAGAGACAGAAAGAGAGATAGAGCGAAAGAGAGCAAGGTAGAGCGAGAGAAGAGGAAAAAAGAGAGAAAAAGACAGAGAGAGAGAGAAAGAGAGAGAGAGAGGGAAAGAGAGAAAAAGAGAAAGAGAGGAAAAAATCTAGAGAGAGAAAGAGGGATATATATATATAGAGAGAGAAAGAGTGGAGAGAGAGAGTGAAAGACAAAGAGAATGAGAGAGAGAGAAATAGAGAGGCAGGAAGAGAGAGAGAAAGATAAAGAGGGAGAGAGAAGAGAAAAAGAGAGAGATAAAGAGGGAGAGAGAAGAGAAAAAGAGAGAGAGAGACAGAGAGAGACGGGGAGAGAGAGAGGAAAAGAGAAAGAGAGAGAAAGGGATATATATATATATAGAGAGAGAGAGAGTGGAGAGAGAAAGTGAAAGAGACAAAGAGAGAGATAGAAAGAGAGGCAGAAAGAGAGAGAGAGAGAAAGAGATAAAGAGGGAGAGAGAAGAGAAAAAGAGAGAGAGACAGGGAGAGGGAGAGGGAGAGATGGGGGAGAGAGGGTGGGGAGGGGAGAGAGAGAGAGAGAGAGAGAGAGAGAGAGAGAGAACCAGAGTACCAGACCATCTGAGCTGGCTTGGAGAGTAAAAGGGGGAAAAAAAAACAGGAGAAAGTGGGGCTCAATTTTGCAGCCCGATTCCTCTCCCCTCCCCCTTAATTTCTTATTTTGTAGCCTGGGAGAACCCCTCTCTCCTTTCCAAGGTTGCTCCCCTCCCCCTCCCCTCTTTCTTGGTGGGTACAAACAGTGTCAAGATTCAATCGCTTTATTGCCTTCTAGCTTCTATCGCTATTCAACTATTCAACGGGGGGGGGGGAAGGGGGAGGAGAAAATTGTGTAGGGAGGAAACGGAATGCCAAGACTTCGTTCACGGACCGTGAGGGCCTCCAAAAATGCCAAGGTCACCCCTGCAGGTGCTCGATGGAGAAATGGACCGTCGTCCTCATAACGACCACAACAAAGTGTTATAATTGGACCATGTGAACACCAGAGGAGGGCTTGCGTGGGGTCCGCGAATCTGACCCCTGACCTGGATGACTTGAGAATCTCTACAGTCTTTTAGCTCTACAATTTGGGATGAACCCCCTTGGAATGGGGTGGGAGTAGGAATGGATTTCCAGAGGTAAAAATTGCAGACTGCAGGAACCAGGAGCACCACTCAGGTGACCCTGAGGACACAGGTGAACCTCCAGGTGCTAAAAGGATGGAAATAACCAGCTGTCTGCAAGGAATATACTGTATTTTCCTGCGTATAAGACTACTTTCTAACACACAAAAATCTTCTCAAAAGTTGGGGGTCGTCTTATACGCCGGGTCTCATTCTCCTGTAACCAGGCAGACCAGCCCATAAGGCTCTGACGAGCCTTAAATGACCCTGAGGAAACACAGTACATAACCATGACATAATAAATACAATTTTGTATTGTAAATACAAAATTATGCATATACCCACGTATACAGTGGTGGGGTTGCAACTGGTTTAACAACCGGTTCTGTGAGAGCGCCCTTTGTGCACACATGTGCCTATCGCGTTTGAGCGCAGCATTCAAAATACAGCAATTTGAAGCCCAGCTGTTTACCTTCTAAGGCAGCCCCGGTAAGTAGAACAGCGGAGGTGCGGAAATCAGCTGTGCTGCCTGAATCCGCTGAGCCAGAAAGAAGGAAATATAGGAAAGGATAGAGCGGGAGCAGGTGGGTGGGGCCAGCTGATTGTTGGAACTACCAATTCGCCCGAACCGGTCCGAATCGGCAGCAGCCCACCACTGCACATATATAATATATCCACAGAGAAACAACACAGTCTAGTTCAGATGTATACATGTCCATGGTGAGAAAAAGGAATCCTGTGAGTTTTCCAGATGGATGGCCTAGGGAACAAAGCTGTTACAGAATCTGGTAATCCTGCTCGAAATACTTTGAAACCTCCTCCCAGAGCGGAGCAACAGAAACAGACTGTAAGCTGGGTGTGTGGGGTCTCTCACAACACTTTGAGCTCTAAGTAGATCTCGCTTATAAGCAGCATCCTGAATAACGGGAAGCGAGCTTCCTATAATCTTCTCCATTGTCCTCACCACTCTCTGTATGGACTTTCTACCTGAGGCATGGCTGCCACCAAATCAAACAGTGATGCAGTTTCTTAAAACGCTCTCAATCGTACCTCTGTAAAAAGTAGCTAGGACAGAAGGAGAAAGATGTGCTCTCTTCAATCCGAAGGTGAAGGCAATATTAGAATGGGAAGTCCCACGAAACCAGAAGACAACTGCAGAGCTTCTTGGGCTTCACCAATTTCTATCGGCTGTTCATTCCCGTTCACAAAAAGCAACTACCCATCACTGAGCTACTAAAAATGGGAAGAGGAGGGATAAAGCCCAAACCGACCAGCCTCTTAATTGGACTGTGGAATGTCAAGCAGCTTTCGAAAAGCTGAAACGATTCTTTGTGGAGGAACCGACCCTTAATCACCCTCAAACCCAGAGGAGCCCTTTGTAATACAGGCCGACAGTGGTGATGCAGCGGTGGGGGGCCATCCAGTGGTGATATTCAGCTGGTTCGCATTGGTTTGGTTGTTAAATTAGCCCCTCCTCCAGAGGTGGGTTTCAGCAGGTTCTGACCAGTTCTGGAGAACCGGTAGCGGAAATTTTGAGTAGTTTGGAGAACTGGTGGTAAAAATTCTGACTGGCCCCACCCCCATCTATTCTCTGCCTCCCAAGTCCCAGCTGATCAGGAGGAAATGGAGATTTTGCAGTAACCTTCCCTTGGAGTGGGGAGGGAATGGAGATTTTACAGTATTTTTCTTCTGGAGTAGGGTGGGAATGGAGATTTTACAGTATCCTTCTCCTGCCATGCCCACCAAGCCATGCCCACCAAGCTACGCCACACCCACCAAGCCACACTCACAGAACTGGTAGTAAAAATTTTTGAAACCCACCACTGCCCTCCCCCCACTATCAAAGTGGATCCTGGGTTCTGCGCTGCAACGGCGAAATGGGCAACGGAGTGACTGGTGTGAGGGAAGGAGAAGGCCGCTTTCCCTCTTTCTTCTCCTGCTCCTTCGTCTTCCCTCGTGCCGGCTGCTCTGTTTCCTGTATCTCCTTTGCAGCGCAGCGCCCAGGAGCCACTTTGATAGTGGGGGACGGCTTTTAATTTTACAACCAGTCCACCCAGGGTCAGGCTGGCCGTCGTGGTGGAGCTGGAAGACAGGAATGGTCCATACCCCCCATAACAGCCAATCTGACCCTGGCCGAACCGGTTGTTAAATTATTTGAATCCCACGCGTTTTGATGATGTCAGGGTCAGTGGGCGGAGCCTCCCGCCGGTTTTACTAACGGTTCTATAGAACTGGTGCAAACCGGGGGGCAACCCACCACTGGCGTAGGGGCCTTCCACGCGTGCGCAGAGCGTCAACACCTTGGATAAATGGGACATGATTACGTCAAGGCGGGTGGGCAGAGCCATCCACAGCTGACTCTACAGGTTTGTTCGAACCAGATAGAACCGGCTGAATACCATCACTGCACCTCTGGGGCCGTCCTGCTCCAACAGAATGCGGAAGGGAAAGCTCTGCGCTTCCTACACCTCTAGGAAGCTGATTGACACCGAAAGACGTTGAGCGGTGGGCGCTGCTGACCTGGAGGCAGCTTTTAGAGGGCCGCACAGGGATCAAATGCGCACTCAGAGCCGTATCCTCGCTGTGCAGATTCGATCGATGGCTGCTGGCAAGATTGCAGCAGTTGTAAACCTTGAGAGCGGTGGGAAAATAAAGCGGCATCGATTGGGCTGTCTAACCTATCAGTCCCAGCCGAGACAAGGAAGCAAAGATGGGATTGGGAATAAATTTCCCCTGAATTAAAAAAAAACAGCCCTGTATTGCGGGACCAACAGAATGGGGTTCGATAGAAGCCAGGGGAATGTAGACTGTGGGGTGTTTCCTCTTTTCAAGGCATGTTTCTCCCCAATCTGGCACTCTAGACTTCAGGTCCCATCATTCCCAGCCTGGTTCTAATCTATTCCAGGGTGCAGCAGGTGGCAGGAGGACTATAAAAATCAGAGTTCAGCTAGCCAGTTCCTTAGTCAGCATCGATGGACTTCAACTCCCAGAATTCTTCAGCCAGCATTTGTAGACTTCAATTCCCAGCATTCCTTAGCCAGCATTTGTGGACTTCAGCTTCCAGATTTCTCCAGTCAACATGTGGACTTCAACTCCCAGAATTCCCCAGATAGCATTGTGAAAATTTGAAATCCACACTTCAACGAGTTGCCAAATTTAGAAAACATGATCGCTGAGGAATTCTGGGAGTTGAAGTCCACATGGTGACTGGGGAATTCTGGAAGGTGAAGTCCAAAAATGTGGGCTAAGGAATGCTGGGAGTTGAAGTCCATAAATGCAGACTGGGAAATTCTGGGATTTCAAATCCACAAATGCTGGCTAGGGAATTCTGGGAGTCAAAGTCCCCACGTCCTGTTCCCGAAAGTGACCAATAAGATAATTCAATCAGGATAGAAAGGTAAGACACCCCCCTCCATAATCTGTCCCATTCTGGTAGACTACCATACATCCTAGAAGCTCCATCGAACAAACTGATAAAACCTTTGGCGCATTTCAGTATTTAAATTAACCCTTTCTTTCCAGAATGACACCAATCCAGCTCCTTGCAAATCAGCCAGCTTGTCTCCAGTCTCCGAAATACTCACTCCCCGACCCGGCTCGAGTTACGTGCCACAGATTGCAAAACCATCTACCACCGATGTTATCAGTGAGTCGTTGATTTAATTTCTCGCTTTCTGCTTCGGTAATTTCTGCCAGTCTCTGTATATCAATCTTGCTGTTTGCCAAGGTCATCGGAATAAGGCTGGCATTTGCTGTACAATGAGCTGGGTAAATTTGGGGTGGGTGGGATGGGCCCGGTGCTGGTATTCAGCCGGTTTGGGCTGGTTCGGGAGACCCGGTTGATAAATTGCTGGCTGGCCCGGCTCCACCCTTTCCAGGAATCCTCACATGCCCCATTTTTGCTCCCAGGAGGCTGCAGGGAGGCCTACTAGGCCCAAAACGAGGGACAGGGGGGCTGGGCGTTCCCCCCATGGCCCGTTTTTGCTCCCAGGGTGGTGCAGGAGGCTGAGTGCTGCCTGGCACACCCCCTGACCACGCCCACCATGGTCACGCCCACCCAGCCAGTCATTAGGGCAGAGAAATAGTTGTTAAATTATCTGAATCCCACCACTGGATGGGCCTCCCTCCCCAGTGCTCCCTCCCCCCAAATGCTTCCTCCTTCCAGCCACTGGTGGTGGGGTCCCTGATGTGAGAACATGCAACTTTTTTGACTTCTGCAGAATTCTTGGCATGCTCAGAAGTTGCTTAAATGTCCCGGTAGTTTTCTCTGACTTACAACCATTTGTTTAGTGACCAAAGTTTACAACGGCACCGAAAAAAGTGATCAATGACCGTTTTTCACTCTTACGACTGTTACAGCATCCCTGTGCTCAACACAATAAAAATTTGGACTGTTGGCAACTGACTCATATTTACGACGGTTGCAGTGTCCCGGGGGGTCACGCGATCCAGTTTTGCAACTCTCTGACAAGCGATGTCAATGGGGAAGCCATATTCGCTTAACAACGGGGTTACTGTATGAGCAACTGCAGTGATTAACATGTGTGACAAGCGGTGGGATTCAGCCGGTTCGGATCAGATTGGGCAAACCGGTAGTACCGACCTGTGGGTGGTCTGCCCCGCCCTCCCGCCCCAGCACTATGCCGTCCTATTTAGCCACGTTTTCTAAGCTGCGTGCATGCGTGCAAGCCACGTGTGTGAACAAAGGGCATGTGCGGAAGGACTCGCGCGCCCACATTTTCGGTGCTGGGCAAACCGGTTGTTAAATTATGTGGAGCTCACCTCTGGTGACAAAAAAAAGGTTGTAAAACAGGGCAAAATTCACTTAACAACTGTCTTGCGTAGCAATGGAATTTTTGGGGCTCAATTGTGGTCGTAAATCGAGGACTACCTCTATTCTGTTTCACTGAAAGGAACAACCCTCTTCTTTTTCCTTTCTCTCTAAAAACAGCCTTGCGGAGTCCGCTGAATTCTTTCACCAGCCATTTTGGTTCGTCCTTTGGGGTGATGCCTCACGCTACCCTCAATGGTGAATTGTCTGCACCAAGTTCCTATATCAGCATCCATCTTTCTGCAGGCCCCGGAGGATACGGACGGTCTCCTCTGGTGAGCATCGGGGCAGTCTTCCGAACCGGGTTTTTAAAAAAGAGAGGGGGGAGACTGAGATGAAACCCAGTTATCTGACAACTATTCATCTGCGAGAAGAAAAATAGCTAGTGGCCATTCCACAGTCCAGAGGTAGCAGGTGCCTCAGAATAATGTACCGAAAGAAATGTTTCTCAACCTGGGCAATTTTAAGACTTCAACTCCCAGAATTCCCCAGCCGGCATGAGGGAGTATTGATGACCTTTGCTGGCCCCTTCACCACGGGAAAGGATGGACTTTATGATTCTTATTGTTCCCTTCTACTTTATAATTCCCGAAACAGGGGAAAGTAGCAGGTGTCTCAGAATAATGCCTAGCAGGGCTGACTGGGGAATTCTGGGAATTGAAGTCCTCAAGTCTTTAAGTGGCCAAGGCCCTTCAGCACAAGGAGGGGTGGACCAATGGTGGGTGGTCCTGGTTCGCACCGGTTCAGGAGAACCGATTGTAATTGCGGCAGGAGGCTCTGCCCACCCATCCGGAAGTCATCAAATACGCTCTGTGCACGCGCTCAGGCGCAAGTGAAGCAAATATCTGCGCACGAGCGAACCGGTAGCAAAAGTATGTGAAACCCACCACTGGGGTGGACTCGATGATCTTTCTTGTTCCCTTCAATTTTACAACTCGGAGACAGGGAAGTAGCGGGCGTCTCAGAATAATGGCTAACGGAGCTGGCTGGGGGATTCTGGGTGTTGAAGTCCATACCCATCTTAAAGCGGCCAAGTTTGAAAAAAACACTGCAATACAACATCAAACTGAGGCATTTTGCTCCTTCTTTTAAGGAAGACGCAAGGCCCTAGTCCTCATGGTTTTGAGTGTATTCATCCATTTGATTTACACCTTTGTCTTTCTGCTTGGGTAAGTGTTCACATTGGCTGAGGGGACGAATTAAGGAAGAACATGGAGGATTGTATTGCAGTGGGTTGGTGCTTTGTCGATATATACAATTTTGTACTTTTCCGTACTGAGTCTGGACTAGTCGTTGCTTCAGCATCAAAGCTGAGCGTTAAACTGGAAAGCTTCCAAATCTGAAACAGATTTTCATCACGAGTCCCAGCTGATCCCTGATCCCTTCTTTGGTTTCCCCAGGTGGCTTTTGAATCACACCCACATTTGCGGGGATCGCCCCCCTCAGCCTCCCTCCCTGCTATTTCCAGCGGCAAGCCGTAAGTCGGGTTTCCTGGTTGGGAGGAGGAAAAGAAAATATTGTGATTTTTTTTCGGTGATTGCAAGCCTGGGCAGGATTTTATCTATTTTATTTATTTCCTTCTGTGCTTATTTCTCTCTTGCCCAGGGGCAACTCTAGGAGGTTTACCACCAATAAAACAAAAATACAACAACAAAACATTAAAACATTAAAATAATAACGTAACATTGATTAATTTTTGGGAGATTTAGGATATCATCTCCAGAGTCTTTCGATCAGGCAGCCTTTTATCAGTAAAGCAAGAAATACAAGTACACAGAGTCCTTGACTTACAGCCAGACGTGGATTTCAGCAGGTTCTGACCAGTTCTGGAGAACAAGTAGCGGAAATTTTGAGTAGTTCGGAGAACCGGTAGTAAAAATTCTGATTGGTCCTGCCCTCATCGATTCTCTGCCTCCCGAGTCCCAGCTGATTGGGAGGAAATGGGGATTTTGCAATAACCTTCCCTGGGAATGGGGAGGGAATGGAGATTTTACAGTACCCTTTCTCTGCCACGCCCACCAAGCCACGCCCACCAAGCCACACCACGCCCACCAAGCCACACCCACAGAACCGGTAGTAAAAATATTTGAAACCCACCACTGCTTACGGTAGTTCGTTTTGTGACCGATCAAACAGCCCTGAAAAAATGTGATTTATGACCGTTTTTCAGTTACGACGTTTGCAGCATCCCCATGTCACGCGGTCAAAAAATTCAGACGCTTGGCCGCTGACTCATATTTATGACGGTTGCAGTGTCCCGGAGTCCCGCGATCCCCTTTTGCGAGCTTCTGACAAAGGGGGAAGCCAGATTCATGTAATTACCGTGTTACTCATTTAACAACTGCCGTGATTCACTTAACAACTGTGGCAAGAAAGGTCGTAAAATGGGGTGAGGTTCCCTTAGCACAGAGGTCTTCAAACATGGCAGCTTTAAGACTCGTGGACTTCAACTCCCAGAATTCTCCAGCCAGCATAGCTGGCTGGAGAATTCTGGGAGTTGAAGTCCACGAGTCTTAAAGCTGCCATATTTGAAGACCTCTGCCTTAGCAATTATCTCACTTAGGCACACACCCATTTTGGGCTCAGTTGTGGTCATAAGTCCGAGGACTAGCTTGTAATAGCAGTTAATTCTCTGACCCTGACAGGGCCTATTCCTTCCACGTAAGCGCTGACGGGCAGATGCAGCCGGTGCCCTTCCCTCCCGACGCCCTGATCGGCTCCGGCATCCCCCGCCACGCCCGCCAGCTCCACACGCTCTCCCACGGCGAGGTGGTCTGTGCCGTCACCATCAGCAATTCCACGCAGCACGTCTACACCGGGGGCAAAGGCTGCGTCAAGGTTTGGGACGTGGGGCAGCCGGGCACCAAGACCCCCGTGGCGCAGCTGGACTGCCTGGTAAGTACAAGGAAGATTCTTTTTACGACGGTCTGAAAATCCGCCGCTGTTGTTATATTGCGCACCATTATTTTGCACGTCTGGGCCTGGATGGGGAGAAACAGGCTTCGACTCAACCCCTCCAAGACCGAGTGGCTGTGGCTGCCGGCGTCCCGATATAGCCAGCTGACACCATCACTGGTTATTGGGGGCGAATCATTGGCCCCCACGGAAAGGGTGCGCAACTTGGGCATCCTCCTGGACCCACGGCTGTCTTTGGAAGATCACACGACAGCTGTGGCCAGGGGAGCTTTCTATCAGGTTCGCCTGATACGCCAGTTGCGGCCCTTTCTAGATCGGGACTCCCTACGCACAGTCACTCAGGCACTCGTCACCTCTCGCTTGGACTACTGCAATGCTCTCTACATGGGGCTCCCCTTGGGATGCACCCGGAGGCTCCAACTAGTGCAGAATGCGGCCGCGCGGGGGATTATGGGAGCGACGGGACGCTCCCATGTGACACCTCTCCTGCGCGAGCTGCATTGGCTACCTGTGGACTTCCGGGTGCGTTTCAACGTGTTGGTGACCACCTTTAAAGCGCTCCATGGCTTAGGACCAGGGTACTTACGGGACCGCCTTCTGCCGCCAATAGCCTCCCACCGGCCGGTGCGTTCCCACAGAGAGGGTCTCCTCAGGGTGCCGTCAGCCAGACAATGCCGGCTGGCGACCCCCAGGGGGAGGGCCTTCTCTGTGGCAGCCCCTACCCTCTGGAACGATCTTCCTCCAAAACTGAGAACAATTGCTGACCTCCGGACTTTTCGTCGGGCCCTGAAAACTCATCTCTTTCAGCTTGCTGGTCTAGCCTGACCCCGCTGAATTTTTAAGATCTGTATTATAGGGTTGGGTATTTTAAATATTTAATGGTTAATGGTTTTAATTTTTAGCCAAAGTTATATGCTTTTTTAAAGAAATTGTTTAACTTTTGTGTACTATTTTATTTGGCTGTTCACCGCCCTGAGTCCGCAAGGAGAAGGGCGGTATACAAATCTAAACAAATAAATAAATAAATAAATAAATTTGATCTAAGAAGGTTTTGTTATCCTTGATACAAGGATAACAAAATTTCGACTGAGTTTTGGGTGGAAAATGGGATTGCTCCCTTGATATTTTCTTTAGTTTTCAGGATTCAGGTTTTCTGTATCAAGTAGCAGCTGTACTCATACAGCACAGAATAACAGAGTTGGAAGGGACCTCAGAGGTCTTCTAGTCCAACCCCCTCCTTAGACAGGAAACCCTACATCACTTCAGACGAGTGGTTATCCAATAGCTTAAAAATTTCTAATGTTGGAGCATTTACAACTTCTGGAGGCCAGTTGTTCCACGGGTTAATTATTCTCACTGTCAGGAAATTTCTCCTTTGTTCTAGGTTGCTTCTCTCCTTCGTTAGTTTCCACCCATTGCTTCTTGTCCTGCCCTCAGTTTTTTAGGAAGAAAGTTTTCAGGAAGTTTTTAAGGAAGAGATTGGACAACCATTTGTCTGAAGTGGTATAGGGCACTGATGGCTAACCTTTTTGCCGTCGCGTGCCAAAAGCAGAGGCAATTGGGGGGGATTGCGTGTGCGTGTGCCCACACCCTTAATTCAATGTGCCCCATCTCCCCATGTATGCGCTTGTGACCCCCCGCCCACTTTTGGCACGCGATGGCATGGTGGGCCCAGTAGGCCCATTTTTTTGCCCTCCCCAGGCTCCAGAGGCTTTCTAGGAGCCTGGGGAGGGCAAAAATGGCCTTCCCCACCCCCCGGAGGCCCTCCGGAAGCCTGGAAACAGCCCGTTTCCTGACTTCCAATGGGCCCAGAAGGCCTGAAAATCAGCTGGCTCGCGTGCCTACAGATATGGCTCCATGTGCACCTGAGGCACCTGTGCCATAGGTTTGGCATCACGGGTACAGGGTTTCTTGCCTGAGCAAGGGGTTTGACTAGAAGACCTTCAAGATCCCTTCCAATTCGGTTATTCCTATTTTTTCCATTCCATTCCATTCCATTCCATTCCATTCCATTTTCCCTTATTCTATTCTATTCTATTCTATTCTATTCTATTCTATTCTATTCTATTCTATTCTATTCTATTCTATTCTATTCTATCCTATCCTATCCTATCCTATCCTATCCTATCCTATCCTATCCTATCCTATCCTCGATATGCGATTGGAGAGCTGTTTCTCCAGAATGCCATAGCAAGGTTTCTCAACCTTGGCAGCCTGAAGACGTGTGGTTTTTAAAACTCCCAGAGTTCCCCAGCCAGCATAGAATTCTGGGAGGTGAAGTCCACACATCTCCCAAGCCGCCAAGGTTGAAAAACACTGGTATAGATTCACACGTGCTCGAACAGAGGGTTGGACTAAGAAGACCTCCAAGGTCCCTTCCGACTTCCGTTATTCTGTAAAATCAGCTTCCTCCAGTGCTTTTCCCTCAAAAAAAAAAAAAAAGCTCACCAAGTTTCTAGTCCTTAGCAGTGTAAAGATATTTCGAACAACGTGATTAGAGAGAAGCCATAGGTTAGGATGGTGGGAAGCTAGGCTATGGGGTTTATTATATAACTTTCCAACTTTCTTCAACCAGAACCGAGATAATTACATCCGATCCTGCAAGCTACTTCCCGACAGCCGCAGCCTCATCGTTGGGGGTGAGGCCAGCACCTTGTCCATCTGGGACTTGGCGGCCCCCACGCCCCGGATCAAAGCCGAGCTGACCTCCTCCGCCCCGGCCTGCTACGCTCTGGCCATCAGCCCCGACGCCAAAGTCTGCTTCTCCTGTTGCAGTGACGGCAACATCGTGGTCTGGGATTTACAGAACCAAACCATGGTTAGGTGAGAGCCATGATGTCTAATCTGATATTTCCCAAGATAATTTTGTCGAAGCATGAATCAGCCTCGTTCCTCCCCTGGGGAAACGGTAATTAATTAGAGGTGAATGGATCTTATTTTCCATGGTGTATACTCTCAAAGAAAGAAAACCCGAAATATATATACTAAGAAAACATTTTTATTGTAAAAGTAAAAAACCTAGCTAATTACATCTTACTGGCAGTTTATCACACAGACGGACAAAGAAAGAAGTAAATCAGAAAGTTAGAAAGAAAGAAAGTAGACATGCACAGTAGTTCACAAATCACAAGACAGTGTTATCTCTGATAAAGTTCTCTGGCAAGCTACCGTAATGTTCAGAATGGAAGCTCAGCTGGCAAATACAAATAACGCAGTGACAAATTTTAGAAGTTTAGCGGCAGGATGCTAGTTGTGAACATTGAGGAGGGAACGCAGGCAGCCTTACCGGTAGTCCTCGACTTACAACCATTCGTTTAGTGACCGTCCAAAGTTGCGACAACGCTGAAAAAAGTGACTCATGGCCAGTTTTCACATTCATAACCATTGTCTCCCTTTGCAGGCAGTTCCAAGGTCACACAGACGGGGCGAGCTGCATTGATATCTCCAATTATGGCACCAAACTTTGGACTGGCGGTTTGGACAATACTGTCCGGTGCTGGGACCTCCGCGAAGGCCGGCAGCTGCAACAACATGACTTCACCTCACAGGTCAGCTGGGGAAAGGGTGGAGTATTTTGATGGACAGCCTTTGAGTGGGTGGGATCAGCGGTGGTAACCAATCAGCCCTGGGAAGGGGCGGGATCTTGGCACACCGATATTGGACAAACCGGTGATCCTCATTTAGCTATCACAATGGGATCGGCAACTCCATCACTTACTTACTTTCTTTCTTTCTTTCTTTCTTTCTTTCTTTCTTTCTTTCTTTCTTTCTTTCTTTCTTTCTTTCTTCTTTCTTTCTTTCTCTCTCTCTCCTTCCTTCTTTTTTCCTTTTTCCTTTCTTCTTTTTTCTTTCTCTCTCTCTCCGTTCCTTTCTTTTCATTTTTCTTTTCTTCTTTTTCTTTCTTTCCTTCCTTCCTTCTTTCTTTCTCTCTCTCTTTCCTTCCTTCCTTTTTCCTTTCTTCTTCTTTCTTTCTTTCTCTTTCTTTCTTTCTTTCTTTCTTTCTTTCTTTCTTTCTTTCTTTCTTTCTTTCTTTCTCTCTTTCCTTCCTTCCTTTTTCCTTTCTTCTTCTTTCTCTCTCTCTCTCTCCGTTCCTTCCTTATTTCATTTTTCCTTTCTTCTTCTTCTTTCCTTCCTTCCTTCTTTCTCTCTCTTTCCTTCCTTCCTTTTTCCTTTCTTCTTCTTTCTTTCTTCTTCTTTCTTTCTTTTTTCTTTCTTGATCTCTTTCTTTCTTGATCTCTTCCTTCTTTTTTCCTTCCTTCTTCTTTCATTCCTTCTTTCCTTCCATCTTTCTTTCTCTCTCTTTCTCTCTCTCTCTTCTTTCCTTCCTTCCTTCCTTCCTTCCTTTTCTTCCTTCCTTCCTTCCTTCCTTTCCCTCCAGATCTTCTCCCTGGGTTACTGCCCCACGGGAGAGTGGCTGGCAGTCGGGATGGAGAGCAGCAACGTGGAAATCCTCCACGTGACGAAATCGGAGAAGTACCAGCTGCACCTTCACGAGAGCTGTGTCCTCTCCTTGAAGTTCGCTTCCTGTGGTAGGTTGCGTGGGTAAGAAAGACGAGGCAGCTGGTGGAGCTCCAGGCGTCCTTACGAATCCCATCTGTCATCACCCTGGTTGCATTCGCACAACCCGCTTAGCCAAGTCACAGTCACACATCACAATAAAATGCCGGAAAGTACAAGTGGTCCTTGACTTCCAACAGTTCACTTAGTAACTGTTTGAAGTTACAACCCTGAAAAAAGTGCTTGGCAACTGACCCATATTTATGACAGTTGAGGTATCCCTGAGTCATATGATTCCTTTCTGCGACCTTCTGACAAGCCAAGTCCATGGGGAAGCCAGATTCACTTAACCGCCATGTTACTAATTTAACAACCGCAGTGATTCACTTAACAAATGTGGCAAGAAAAAAATCGTAAAAAATGGGACAAAATTCACTGAACAAACTACTCACTTAGCAACATAAATATTACACTATACAGTAGAATTCAATATAGTTACTGCTCTGGGATAGAAGCTGTTTTTCAGACTATTTGTCCTTGTTTTCATTATCCTGTACCGTCTGCCAGATGGTAATTGTTCAAAAAAAAGGGTGCCCAGGATAAGATCTTCAAGAATGTTTTGAACTTTCTTAAGGCAGCGGGAGCTGTAAAGTTCTTCCGAGGAGGGGAGAGGGCAATCAGTGATCCTCTGGGCAATGACCTTAAACCAGGGGTGGGTTCTAAATTTTTTTACTACCGGTTCTATGGGTGTGGTTTGTTTTGTAGGCGTGGCTTGGTGTGTGTGTGGGGGTAATGTGACTGGGTGGGCGTGGCAACTTTTTTTTTTAACTTTTAAAAGCATTTTTTCTACAACCTTAAGAGGTTGCAGGAAAAAAATGCTTTTAGAAGCCTCTGACGATCAGGCAACTCCGCTGGGATCGCCAGAGGCTTTTAAAGGCGTTTTTTTCCTGCAACCTCTTCGGCTTAAAAGGTTGTAGAAAAAAAGTAAAAGTAAAAAAAAAAATCCGCCTCTGATGAGGTGGGCGGGGTAAGCGAGCGGCGACCGGACCGGGGATCAGTTCAGGGGCATAGCCAGCCAATGTTATTCTCCGAACTACTACAAATTTTTACCACCGGTTCTGGCGAACCGGTGTGAACCAAGAGCAACCTACCACTGCGTTAAACCCTCAGGAGTGCTGTCCTATCTGTCACTGTGCAATTGGCAAACTATACACAGGTGCAGTAAGTTAAAATACTCTCTATAGCAGTGTTTCTCAACCTTGGAAGCTTGAAGATAGGTGGACTTCAACTCCCAGAATCCCCCAGCCAGCAGGGCTGGCTGGGGGATTCTGGGAGTTGAAGTCCACCCACCTTCAAGCTTCCAAGGTTGAGAAACACTGCTCTATAGTGTAGGGATAGAAGGTCACCAGCAATTTTTCATTCAGTTGTTGTTCCCTGAGAAGTCGCAGGGTAGCATCATCTCTGCTGGGCCCTTTGGATCAGTGCTGCAATGTGAGCACCCCAATGTGACTGAAGATTTGGGGAAAGGCGGAACTTTCACTTTTAAATCAGGGGGAAACCAGCAGGAACTTTCAGAGTCGGTTTTCACCCGTTTGTGCCAATGATAACTCCAATAAAACTGTTCTTCGGGGCAATATGCCTTCCTCGGAGTTCTGCTTTCAATGGAGTTATTACTTGGAACCCTGACACTTGTAACTTCAAGCGGTCACTAAGTGGATGATTGTACATTGAGGGCAGGGGTGGGGCTGCTGGGGGTTCGCAGGGGTTCGGGAGAACCTCTAGTTAAGATGCTGTGCAGTTCGGAGAACTCCCAAATCCCACTCCTGGCTGGCCCCGCCCACCCCTCCCTTCCCCGGAGTCCCCATGCGGCCCATTTTGGATGCACGTTTTTGGATGCAGGAAGTGCACGGCATGCATGGAGGCTCAGGGAGGGTGAAAAATGGGCCTACCGGAAGTTTGGGAAAAATGGGCCTACCAGAAGTTTGGGAAAATTGGGCCCATTTTTGGCCTCCAGAGGGCCTCTGGAGCCTGGAGAGGCCGTTTTCGTCCTCCTGGAGGCTCAAGAAAAGCCTCTGGAGCCCGGGGAGGGCAAAAATACCCCACCATGGTGGCCACACCCACCATGGCCATGCCACCCAGCAACCGGGCAGAGAACCCCTTGCTAAATTTTTTGAAGCCCACCTCTGATCGAGGACCCTTAAATGGCTCCTGAAACCTCAGAAGGCGCTTTCTCTCTCACTTATCATCTGTAATTTTCGTGCACCCAGACCGGATCCCTTCTCTGTTTTTCCTCTCCTCTCTCGCTGCAGGCAAATGGTTTATCAGCACCGGCAAAGATAATCTGCTTAACGCGTGGCGGGCTCCCTACGGTGCCAGTATCTTTCAGGTAATGGAGACCAAGGGTTGCACAGCTGCTGGCGGAAAACTTTCGCTCTCCGCAGAAAATACAAAATGATTGTGGGGATTTCTGGATGGAAAGGAGACCCGTACGATTCAGCCAAGTTGGGATTTAAGGGGACCCAGGTTGCAGTTTGGCTCGCTTGTTAGAGCTACCGTAGAAGATGTGTCCCAAAGGTGCTTTTTCTGGAGGCAACAGGACTTTCTGGTTTTGGGGGGTTTTTTTGGAGATGTTTTGTTTCTCCTCCAAGAAGCTTCTTCAGCTTATATTCCTTGCAGACAGCTGGTCATTTGCAGGCTTTGAGAGGGTCCTTGAAGCACTTGGAGGTTTATCTGTGTCCTCGGGATCACCTGAGTGGTGCAAATAGTTCCTGTAGTCTGCAATTTATCCGGGAAGCTGCAGCTGGGAAGGTACCAAAGGGTGATGATCACCCAAAAATTTGGGAGAACCATGACCTGGATGACTGAGAATCTCTACAGACGTTTAGCTATACAATTTGGGATGAACACCCCTTTTTTTTTTAATTGAAAAAGTTTTACAATACAAATTTTATCATTTCTCCCCCCCATTTTCCCCCCCTCCTCCCAACCCTTCCTTCCCCTCCCTTCCCCCCCTTGGCTTCCCTTACAAAAAAATATTGTTCTTATATGTCTATCAACATTAAACAAAAATATATATATAGGTGAAATCCAAATAACATATCAAATATTTTTAACATTAAATGCTAATTAATCCCCCTTATTACATAATAAAATCCAAAATATAAAAAAACCCCTAATTTTCCCCAATTACTTATCCCTAGACATTAACTAGGGATAAGGAGTTACCCCCGGGGATTCGATTAATCCCAGACCTCCGCACTTTCCGCAAGGCATTAAAGACTTTTCTATTCCAGGAATCCGGGCTGGCTTAACGTAGATTTTAATAGGTGAATTTTAGGAGGGATTTTAAATTTGGGGAAGCCAAAATTTGATTTAATTACGTTTTTAGATTATTTTTAACTTTTATATTGCTTGTATTTTAATGTTTTAATGTTTGGCTGTTCACTGCCCTGAGTCCGTCAGGAGAAGGGCGGTATATAAATCTAATAAACTAAACTAATCTAACTAAACTAAACTAATCCCTATATAACATACTGTATTAATAATTTAACAATTCTATCATGTATATAAAATAAAATTATTCTATCAAATATATACTGTCAATCAAACATCTATATAAACATATCAAATATTTTTTAACATTCAAATTTTCCCACAGATCAATATAGTAAGTATAATAAAACTAATTATCTATATTGATTAATTAATGAACACCTTTTGAATACTATAGAACAGTGGTGGCGAATCTTTGACTCACCGAGTGCCAAAAAGACACGTGTTTTGAATGCTTTGTGCGTGTGTGTGCTATCCGTGCTAACGAGTGGCTTCTCCCCATGCGCTGTGCGTGCAACCACATCATCTGCACACACACATGGCTTTCACGTGCATTCCCCGTGCACTGCACATGCCATTGCACCACCTACGCATGCACGCAAGTTTTGCACGGCTTCCCCCAGACGGTGTTTGCGCATGCAATGCACGTACACAGACGCCATCAATGTATGCGCATGATGCACACAAATACTCTCGCATGCATGTGCAAATGTACACACATGCGCAGGAGAGCTCCGAAGACCAGCCGGGTCCCCTGAAATGCACCCCTGCGCCACCAGAGGCCCAAACAGCAGCTGGGGTGCATGTAGTTTAGTTTAGTTTAGTTTATTAGATTTCATATACCGCCCTTCTCCTGATGGACTCAGGAGAAGCAGCTAGAGGTGAGTTGGGCGACAGCTTGCGTGCCCAGAAAGATGGCTCCGCGTGCCACTTTGGACACACGTGCCATAGGTTCGCCATCACGGGTGTAGGAGGAGGAATGGATTTCCAGAGGAAAAATTACAGATTACAGGAACCCATAGCACCACTCAGCTGACCCTGAGGACACAGAAAAACCTCTAAGTAGCCTCAACGACTCTCAAAAAGGATGCAAAGGACCATCTGTCGGCAAGGAATATAAATCCTTCCATTCCCCACCATCCAGTCAGAGCTGAAGAAGCTTCCTGGAGGAGAAGCGAAACGTCTTCAAAAGAAATAACAAGAAAGTCTTGTGGCCTCCAGAAAAAGCACCTTTGGGACAACCATGAGCTGGAGGACTGGGAATCTCTACAGATTCATGGAAGACGGGACTTCTTCAGCGCTAATATTCAGGCATCGTTGGCCTAACCATGGATATGCTATCAATTTTTAATTTAATTATTTTATTTTATTTAATTACTTAATTTAATTAATTTAACTATTTGTATCTCAAATCAAGGTGAGTAATTTATCTAATGCTCCTCTCTCCTCCTATTTTTCCTGTAATAACAATCCTGTCAGGTGATTGGACTGAGAGAGAGGGAATGACCCAAAGTTACCCAGCCGGCTTTCATGTCTGAGGTGGGACTAGAACTCACCACCTCCTGGTGATTGGCTCATTACGCTAATGACACTCAGCTGTACATCTCCACCCCAGACCACCCCAATGATGCCCTTGAAGTGATGTCCCGGTGCCTGGAGGCCGTATGGATCTGGATGGGGAGGAACAGACTCAAGCTCAACCCTTCCAAGACTGAGTGGCTGTGATTTCCGATATCCCGATATAGTCAGTTGGTGCCATCTCTGACTATTGGGGGCGAGTCATTAGCCCCCACGGATGGGGTTCACAACTTGGGCATCCTCCTGGACTCACGGCTGTCTTTAGAAGGGCATATGACGGCCGTGGCCGGGAGGAGTTTTTATCAGGTTTGCCTGATTCGCCAGTTGCGTCCCTTTCTAGATCGGGATGCGTTACGCACGGTCACTCATGCCCTCATCACCTCACGCCTGGACTACTGTAATGCTCTCTACATGGGGCTCCCCTTGAGGAGCACCCGGAGGCTCCAACTGGTCCAGAATGCGGCCGCGCGGATGGTGATGGGAGCGACGTGGCGCTCCCATGTGACCCCCCTCCTGCGCGAGCTGCACTGGCTCCCGGTGGTCTTCCGGGTGCGGTTCAAGGTTTTGGTTACCATCTTCAAAGCGCTCCATGGCTTAGGACCAGGGTATCTTCGGGACCGCCTTCTGCCATAAACAGCCTCTCACCAACCAGTCCGCTCCCATAGAGAGGGTCTCCTTAGGGTGCTGTCGGTCAAACAGTGTCGACTGGCGGCTCCCAGGGGGAGAGCCTTTTCTGTGGGGGCACCTAGCATCTGGAACGAGCTCCCCCCGAGATAAGGAGGTTACATGACCTGGGTACTTTTCGCCGTGCCTTGAAAACATTTTTATTTGAACAAGCTGGGCTGGCTTCACCTCCTTTATTTTGGGTTTTTAAATTTTTATAATTGGATTTTTAAACCGTTGAGCCAAATTATTTAATTTGTTTTAATATGATTTTTTAACTTTTGTATTTATTGTATCTTATTCTGGCTGTTCACCGCCCTGAGTCCCGTCTGGGAATAGGGCGGTATATAAATTTAATAAATAAATAAAGTCACCCAGCTCTCGTTCATGCCTAAGGTGGGACTAGAACTCACCACCTCCTAGTGATTGGCTCAAAGTCACCCAGCTCTTGTTCATGCCTAACGTGGGACTAGAACTCACCATCTCCTGGTGATTGGCTCAAAGTCACCTAGCTGGTTTTCATGTCTAATTTGAGACTAGAACTCGCCGTGTGCTGGTGATTGGCTGACAGTCATTCAGATGGCTTTCATACTGACGACAGGACTAGAACTCACCTTCGCCTGGTGATTGGTTTCTTCTCTATTGAAGAGTTTTGTCTAGTCATTAACGTACTAGGCTAAAAGCTGGGAGGCAGTGAGTTCTAGTTCTGCCTTGGCCCTGAACGCCAGCTGGGTGACTCTGGGCCAGTCACTAGGAGAAAGTGAGTTCTAGGTTGCCAAAAGAAGACACCAATAATTGGCGTTGCCAAGCAAGGTATCTTGTGAAAATCTGGCGAGTTTCCCAGTTGAACGTCGGCAGAATCAGTCCGTTTCTTCTCTTCATTTCTCTGTTTTCTTTTGCAGTCCAAAGAATCTTCCTCAGTTCTGAGCTGCGACATCTCGGCTAATGACAAGTTTATCGTGACCGGATCAGGAGACAAGAAAGCTACTGTTTATGAACTGGTCTACTGAGCCACGTTCCTCACTTTGGATGGCTAGGAGGGAGGTCCAAACGCTTTCGGTTCCCTGGGAAAATGTATTTTCCCCCACTGGCTTCAGAGACTGCAGTTCCAAAACGGCCTTTGTGCTTCCAACCTTCCTTGCAGTCGCATGAGGACTAGAAACTTAAAAGAGCTGAGAGTCTCAGGAAGATATTTTTCTCCCCTCAAGAAGCAAGTGGCAGGGGGGAACCTTTCAGATCCCCGATGGAGCAAAATCTACTCATTATCCCCCCAAAAGGGGCCAGAAGATCGCCTCAAAATTGTGTTTGACAAGCTGAGCAGCCAATCCACATCAGGATCAGCAGAGCCCCACCCACATTCTGGCCACCTGAATATTGCAGTCCATATTTTCATTTTTGGGTGTAAGTAAAAAAGGGGCTGCATTTATGCCTCGCAGGTACAACTACAGGTGGTTCCTGACTTATGACTGGTTGCTTAATGACAGTTCGAAGTTACGACAGACCCTGGAACTGAGGGCCTGGTTTCGAAGTTGCAACTTCTTCTTCAACCCTGTGGTCATGTGACCAATAACTACTTTTGACCTGGTCATTTACAGCTGTTTGCTGCATTCCTTGGTCACATGATCACAATTTACGTTTTTGCTGGAAACTGGTATTTACTTTCAGTTTGAAAATGGGCTGGACTGGACAGTTCCGTTTCAGCCGCTCTGCAGCTCCTTCTCTTTTTCTTGGAGGACTGAGTGGGCCAGCCTAGGCCATTACTTTTTGACTGTCTGCTTTGGCTGACCCTGATTAATTTGATTCATAATTACCTTGATTTAAAGTTAAATCTGTCTTCTGCTTTTCCAAACACCCACCAGGCGTTAGCAGGACCGCACGAGAATCTCCACCACTGACCTGGTTAAGCACACAGTGAGAATCCAGCCAACATTAACATTGGCCACCGATTCTCACAAATCCTGGTCAGTAAGACCAGTAGCCCAGATAGTGATGGTTCTTGCTTTTCGGCAACGTGAAAACCACAGATGCATGCCTCTAATGTTCTTTTTGCACTTTTGAACATAATGTGCAAAAATCTGTTAGCTCAAAGTGTTTATGGAAAAAACTTTCCAAACGTTACGTGAATAAAGGGAAAATAAACATAAAAATATGTAAAAATTGTGAAGCTATCTTTTTAAAAGAACAAACTTTTACGCAATTTGAAGCTGTGTGGACCACAACTCCCAGAATCCATTAATGCTGGTTGGGGAATTCTGGGAGTTGACGGTTATTAATGCTGGTTGGGGAATTCTGAGAGTTGAGATCCATTAATGCTGGTTGGGGAATTCTGGAAATTGAAGTCCATTAATGCTGGTTGAGGAATTCTGGGAGTTGATGTTTATTAATGCTGGTTGG
Source organism: Masticophis lateralis (assembly GCA_030761175.1). Classification (NCBI taxonomy): domain Eukaryota; kingdom Metazoa; phylum Chordata; class Lepidosauria; order Squamata; family Colubridae; genus Masticophis; species Masticophis lateralis. The sequence continues at coordinate 344,872,477 of JAUDYJ010000001.1, read as the reverse complement.
GAAATTCTGGGAATTGAAGTCCATTAATGCTGGTTGAAGAATTCTGGGAATTGAAGTCCATTAATGCTGGTTGAAGAATTCTGGGAATTGAAGTCCATTAATGCTGGTTGGGGAATTCTGGGAGTTGAAGTCCATTAATGCTGGTTGGGAAATTCTGGGAGTTGACGTTTATTAATGCTGGCTGAGTAATTCTGGGAGTTGAAGTCCACAAGTTTTAAAGTTGCCAAGGTTGGAGACCCCTGTCCTAGGCCAAGATAAATAGATAGATGACATATACATGATACATATAGACAGATGATAGATAGACAGATAGATGATAGAGATGATAGACAGGCATATGATAGACAGAGAGATAGACGGAACCCTCCAGGATCCGCACTCGTGCACTGGAGGTATTTAAAAAAAAAAAAAAGATTAAAATCTTGTCCATATCAGTGTTTCTTCTTACCATCCTCAACTTCCTAAAAAGTGTCAGTTCTCCTGCACCTCTGAACAGGCCCAGAAACCCGGGCGTTTTTTCCAGAACCACACAAAACCCCGGGCAGGTCAATCGAGTCAAGATGGCGCCCCCCCCCAGTGTGCAAAGGAAGCCCCGCCCCTTTCCCCACACTAAGGAATCTCACAAAAACCGGAGCGATCCAGATGGGCCAGTAACCCAAACACCATCATCTCTTTATTTGAAAGTTCATATTTTTTTTTCTTTTTTAAAAAAGAAAAGGGTAAAATACACCACAAACTTCTCCAAAGGAATTTCAATGTGGACACACACTTGCGCGCACGCACATCCACGCACGCACGCACGCAAAGCCACCCACACACCAAAGAGAGCGCCAACCCTTGTTCTTATCATGCCAGGATAAGGACAACTTGGCGAGAAACCGTGAAACTCGGCGAAAGCCTCAGGTTGAGTGGAAGACGGAGGGGGCTGCCTTCCCACAACCCACCCAGCGTCCTCATTGTGGGTTCCGGATCCCTGGTTTCCATTCCTGGATTGTGAGGGGATTCTTTGGCTGGAAAAAAAAACCGAGACGGGGCGTCAACGAGCCGCCCCTTCTCTTTGGGGTCCAGTCTGGAGCGACATCGCGATGGTCAGTACATGACTTCGTAAACGGACGCTTTCTTGTCTCCGGATCCGGTGACGATGAATTGATCGTCTGTGGAAACGTCGCAGCTGAGGACGGATGAGGTTTCTTTAGACTGCGGAGACAGGAAGAAGGGAAGGTTACACAAAGGGAGAGGGCCGTGGGCCTCGACTTACGACCGCCAATTTGTCTGAAATGGGATAGGGCTGTGATGGCGAATCTACCGCACCAGCGGCTCTTCTGGTTTCCGGCGTGCACATGCGCACCAGCCAGCTGGTTTTTGCGGGTGCCAAAAAACAGGCCGTTTTCTGGACCAAAAAACTGCCTGAAAACAGGCATGTGCGCGCCGGCCAGCTGATCTTTGGGTTTCTGGTGCTCCTGCTCACACGAACATCAGCTGGCTGGCATGTGCATGCACAGCAGCAGCTTGTCTTTTGGTTTCCGGCGTGCGCACATGCATGCGGGTTCGTTTGGGCACTTGGTGCCAATATGGAATTTTTTCCTTCCTTCCTTCCACCCACCCTCTCCTTCTTTCCCATTCCCTCCTTCCTTCTTCCCTCCCTCCCTCCCTCCCTTTCTTTCTTTTTCCTTCTTTCTTTTCCTTCCTTCTTTCTTCCCTCTCTCCCTCTATTTCTATTTCTCTTCCTCTTTTTCCTTCTTCCTTCCACCCCCTCCCCACTCCCTCTTCCGGTTTTTTTCCTTCCTTCCTTCCTTCCTTCCTCCCACCCTCTCCTTCTTTCCCATTCCTTCCTTCCTTCCCTCCCTCTACTTATCTTCCTTTTTTTCCTTCTTCCTTCCACCCCTCCCCACTCCCTCTTCCGGTTTTTTTCCTTCCTTCTTTCCTTCCTTCCTCCCACCCTCTCCTTCTTTCCCATTCCTTCCTTCTTCCCTCCCTCCCTTTCTTTCTTTTTCCTTCTTTCCTTTCCTTCCTTCTTTCTTCCCTCCCTCCCTCTACTTCTCTTCCTCTTTTTCCTTCTTCCTTCCACCCCTCCCCACTCCCTCTTCCGGTTTTTTTCCCTTCCTTCCTTCCTCCTACCCGCTCCTTTCCCATTCCTTTCTTCCTTCCTTCTTCCCTCCCTCCCTCCCTCCCTTTCTTTTTTCCTTCTTTCCTTTCCTTCCCTCCTCTCACCCTCTCCTTCTTTTCCATTCCTTCCTTCTTCCCTCCCTCCCTCCATTTCTTTCTTTTTCCTTCCTTTCCTTCCTTCCTCTCACCCTCTCCTTCTTTCCCATTCCTTCCTTTCTTCTTTCTTCCCTCCCTCCCTCTACTTCTCTTCTTCTTTTTTCTTCTTCCTTCGACCCCCCCCCACCCTCCCTCTACTCCTCCTTGCGGTTTTTCCTTCCTTCCTTCCCACCCACTTACCCACATGATAGGGTTAATATTTTGACTTTTCACCCAGTTCTCTTCTGCATATTATCAGAGTATTTCCCATAATATCAAGACCTGTTTCCCGGCAAAAACCACAACTACTGAAAACATCAGGGCATTGACCTTGATTCGGAAGGCGGCTGTTCTTTTGTGTTGGATGTAAAACAATTTTGTTTAGGCCTTTTTTTTGGCGATATCTTTTGTTCTCTTCCTCCCTTATTCAATTCGAGTAAATGGATGGAGGGGCCCAACTGCTGGTTTAAGACACTCAAGCTAACTTTCTCGTAGCCTTTGAAGCCATCTGATTTTACAGGAAAGATTACCACCATCCTACCCACAAAATATAGGTAGTCCTGAACTTATGACCACAAGTGAGCCCAAAACGTGTGTTGCTGACTGAGACATTTGTGAAGTGAGTTTTGTCCCACGTTACGAATTTTCTTGCCATGTTTTCTTCAAACGAATCACTGCAGTTGTTAAATTAGTAACACGGTTGTGAAGTGAAAATGGCTTCCCCGTTGGCTTTTGCTAGTCAGTGGCAGGCCTGAGGGCCCAACGCAAAAGATGGCTTCCAGGCCTGACAGTCAGAAGCGTCGCAAAACAGGATCACGTGACACTGCAACCGTCACAAATATGAGTCAGCGGTCAAGCATCCGAATGCAAATCAGGTGACCGTGAGGAAACCACAAAGGTTGTAACTGTGAAAAATGGCCGTCTCACTTTTTTTTCAGCGCTGTGGTAACTTTGGTTGCTAAATGGCACTGTTGGAAGTCAAGGACTATCTGTAGCCATTGTCTAACTCAGGGGTCAGCAACCTGTGGCTCTGGAGCCGTATGTGGCTCTTTCAGCCCTCTGCTGCGGCTCCCTGTCACTCAAAATATGTGTCACAACCACCAATGCGCGACACCTGACACCACACGATTATTGAGCTTTTTGACCCCGGGAGGCCAACCATGGATAAATCCAAGAAAAGAAAAGTTTCAGAAGAAAACAGAACATTTAATTCAACTACAGATGCTAGTTTTGTGGCCGCTCAAGAAGTAGTCAGGCACAGGAAGAGTTTTGTGGCTCCCGGTGTTTTCTTTTCTGAGGGAAACGGGTCCAAATGGCTCTTTTGAGAGTTTAAGGTTACAGACCCCTAGTCTAACTGGACTTTCCACAGGTGGTCCTCGACTTACAACCGTTCATTTAGTGACTGTTTAAAGTCACAACGGCGCTGGAAAAAAGGGACATGACCCGTTTTTCACAGTTATAACCTTTGTAGCTTCCTCCCGGTCACGTGATTTGCATTCGGGTGCTTGGCTACGGACTCATATCTATGACGGTCATGTGATTCCCCTTTGGCAAACTTTTTCGCTTTTTTTAATCAATAAACAAACACATTTAAACCTCCACATTTAAAAATAGCTTTTTCATGAGCAGCGATGTGGCCCTCCCACTTTTCAATTTACAGGAAAAAATGTAGAAGATTAAAAATTAACCAAGAGAACCAATAGAATAGAAATAGAAATAGAAAAGGCTAGCTTAGAATCACAGAGTTGGAAGGGACCTTGGAGGTCTTCTAGCCCAACCCCCTGCTTAGGCAGGAAACCCTACAACACTTCAGACAAGTGGTTGTCCAATCTCTCCTTAAAAACTTCCGGTGTTGGAGCATTTACAACTTCTGGAGGCAAGTTGTTGCGCTGATTAATTGGAATTTTTTAATTCTTTAGAATTTTTAATTGGATTAATTGGAATGAACCAGTTAAAGCTTTGCATCATTTTAAGGAACAGGGTTCAACTCTTACCTGGAATATGCTGGCTCCGTAAGGAGTCCGCCAGGCGTTTAGCAGATTATCCTTCCCGGTGCTGACAAACCATTTCCCTGTATATGAGAGAAACGGAAGCAAAGCTTGTGTGTCTCTTCAAGGTCTGATCCTGGTCAGCTTTACCCCCCAAGATCAGATAAACTCAGTTAGGGAATTTGTTTGAAACTAGCTATTCAATGGTTCTGGGTAATCTAGGGCAATGTGCAATAAAATTCATCAGTGAGAGCAGTGTTTTGCAAACTTTGCCATTTTAAGACAGGTAGACTTCAACTCCCAGAATTTTGGGAGAACAGAACAGAACAGAATAAGAAGAATTAGAATTAGAATTAGAATAGGGATAGAATAAGAATTGGAATAGAATTAATAGAGTAGAGTAGAGTCGAGTCGAGTCGAGTCGAGTCGAGTCGAGTCGAGTCGAGTCGAGTCGAGTCGAGTAGAGTAGAGTAGAGTAGAGTAGAGTAGAATAGAATAGAATAGAATAGAATAGAATAGAATAGAATAGAATAGATTAAGAAGAATTAGAATTAGAATAGGGATAGAGTAAGAATTGGAATAGAATTAAGAGAAGAGAAGAGAAGAGAAGAGAAGAGAAGAGAAGAGAAGAGAAGAGAAGAGAAGAGAAGAGAATAATAAGAATTAGAATTAGAATTAGAATAGGGATAGAATAAGAATTGGAATAGAATTAATAGAGTAGAGTAGAGTAGAGTAGAGTAGAGTAGAGTAGAATAGAATAGAATAGAATAGAATAGAATAGAATAGAATAGAATAGAATAGAATAGAATAGAATAAGAAGAATTAGAATTAGAATTAGAATTAGAATAGGGATAGAATAAGAATTGGAATAGAATAGAATAGAATAGAATAGAATAGAATAGAATAGAATGGAATGGAATGGAATGGAATGGAATGGAATGGAATGGATGGGATGGGATGGGATGGGATGGGATGGGATGGGATAGGATAGGATAGGATAAATAAATAAATAAATAAATAAATGAATACAAATCATAAAGATACAACGAGGTTATAGTCCTAAGTGGGAGAAGATAGGTAGTAGGAAGGATGAGAAGAAGAATAGTAATACGGTCTTAGTAAATAGTGTTATGGGAATCAGTTGTTTAGCTGAGTGATGGCATTCGGGGGAAAACTGTCCTTGTGTCTAGTTGTTCTGGTGTGCAGTGCCCTATAGCGTCGTTTAGAGGGTAGAAGTGGGAAAACACAGAGCGAGTGCATCTTCCCACAGAAACAGGCATGCCGAGGGGTGAAAGGAGCCCCTTTAAGGAGTGGCACCCACCACAGGAAGCGAACTTCAGGGAGAGGACGCAGCTCTCGTGAAGGTGCAGCTGGTACTTCTCCGATTTCGTCACGTGGAGGATTTCCACGTTGCTGCTCTCCATCCCGACTGCCAGCCACTCTCCCGTGGGGCAGTAGCCTAGGGAGAAGATCTGGAGAAAAAGAGAGAGAGAGAGAGAGAGGAGGAGAAACATGGGATCCTTGCAACCCAAGCAACGGAAACAGAAACGAAAAGCGACCCCAAATCCAGTCCAAAGTTTCTAGTCCTCATGATGACCAAAGCTTGATGAGGTCGCAATCTCACCGAAAGCCAGGTAAGAGGCAGGATGGTTTCCACGAGAGATAAAGTTAACAAGAACAGAAGGAAGACGGATGCCTGGCCTCAACTTACGACAGTTCATTTAGTGACCATTCTAACTTACAACGGCACTGAAAAAAGTGACTTAGGACCAGTTTTTCAGTTATGACTGTTGCAGCATCACGTGATTGACCTTCAGATGTTTTTGACAGCTGGTTCATATTTATGACGGTCGCAGTGTCCTGGGGTCATGTGATCCCCTTTTGCGACCTTCTTGACAAGCAAAGTCAACGGGGAAACTGGGTTTACTTCCCAACCAATTTAACAACCGCAGTGATTCCCTTAGCAATTGTGGCAAGAAAGGTCATAAAATGGGTCAAATCCCACTTAACAAATTTCCTCACTTAGCCACAGAAATTCTGTGGTCGTAAGTTGAGGACTTGTCTGCACTTTACAGGCTTTCTGACATTAAATACCACAAGTCCCCGATGTAACTGGGTCATCCTTCTTAGCTCCCTAACCTGATTTTCCTCCCTTTTTTCCAGCTAACCTGGGAACTGAAGTCGTGTTGCTGTAGCTGCCGTCCTTCGCGGAGGTCCCAGCACCGGACGGTGTTGTCCAAACCGCCGGTCCAGAGTTTGGTGCCATCGTTGGAAATGTCAATGCAGCTCGCCCCGTCCGTGTGACCCTGGAACTGTCTGGAGGGAGAGGAGAAGAAGTGGAGGGGGAGAAGACAAAGGAGGAGGAAGAGGGCAAGAGGGAGAAGGAAAAAGGGAAGGAAGAAAAAAAGCATTGGAGGAGGAAGAGAGGAAGACAGAAAGGAAGAGGAGGAAAAGGAAGAGAAGGTGGTGGTAGGAGAAGAGAAGGAAGTAAAGAAACATGGAAAGAAAAGGAGGAAGATGAGGAGAAAAAGAATAGGAGGAAGAGACAAAAAGGAGGAAGAGGAGGAAATGGGAGAAGAGAAGGAGGAGGACAAAGAGGAGGAAGAATAGAAGCATGGGAGGAGGAAGAGAGGAGGAGGAAGAGGCAGAACAGGAGCAGGAGGAGGGGAGAAGGAAAAAGAAAAGGAAGAAGAGATGGAGGAAAAAGAGAAAGGAAGCAGCACAGAAGAGGGAAAAAGAGGAAAATGGAAGAGAAGAGGAGGAAGAAAAAGAGGAGGAAGAGGGGAGAAGGAAGGAGGATGAAGAAGAGGAAGAAGAGAAGCAGTGTGGGAGGAGGATGAGAAGAGGAAAGGGAAGAAGAATAGGAGCAGGAAGAAAAGAGATGGAAGAAGAGAAGGAGGAAGGAGAAGAAAAATGGAGAACGAGGAAAATCATGAACAATAACAACAAAAATTCCCATTCCACGGATGTAGAATTATCTTCAGGGACTTTTACCAAACTCATACAAGTTCCTAGTCCTTATGGCCATGAAAAGTGTACCTGAGGGCATTCCATAGCCATGCCCACTAGAAATACCCAAACTAGAAAGAAATTGCCAATATCAGAGACACCCTATAAATCAGGGGTGCCAAACTCGATTTCATTGAGGGCCACATCAGGGTTGTGTTTTCCCCTCCGCAGCTTGATGTCACTCATGTCGGGGGTGCTTGTGGTGGCCCCAGTGCTCTGCCAGTGAAAACAGAGCTTGGCAGAGGGTTGCAGGAGGCCATCGCAGCCGAAAACAGAGCGCGGGAGGAGAAGCACCGAGGGCTGGCCCTACAGGCCAGATCTGGCCAGCGGGCCTCAGGTTTGACACCCTGCTATAAATAATTGGCATCCTTTGGAAGATTGTTTTTGTGTAATGGAACCCGGTTTTAAGTTCCATAACACAAAGGTTCGTCCCTCGCGTCCCCCTTTTCGTTGATCCAATCCAGAAATATTGAAATATTTCAACGATTCGGTTTAATTGTAGTATTAAATGAAACCACGGCCCTGTCTGTTGAAAGTGGGACCCGCAAAGGTGAGATGAAAACTGGCCAAAGTCTGTGACCAGTGGAAGCCAGTGGTGGGATTTTTTTTTTTTAAAAAATTGATTTATATGCCGCCCTTCTCTGGAGACTCAGGGCGGCTTACAATGCGTTAAGCAATAGCCTTCATACTTTTGTATATTTATATTTATACAAAGTCAGCTTATTGCCCCCAACAAACTGGGTCCTCAATTTATCCACCTTATAAAGGATGGAAGGCTGAGTCGACCTTGAGCCTGCCTGGGATTGAACTCGCAAGGAATTGCAGGCAGATGGTTCTTAAATGCTGCCTTTGTAGGAGGCATTACTCCCCTACGCTACTCAGGCTCCAATCGGTTCAAGCAAACCGGTAGTTAAATTGCTGAATGGCCGCTCCTCTCCTCTCCCCGGAGTCCCCACGCTTCTAAGTGTAGGGAGGCCTACTAGGCCAAAACAGGGCGTGAGTTTTTTTCTCCCAGAGGGGTGCAGGAGGCAGAGTGCTGCCTGTCACACACCCCTGGCCATGCCCACCAGGGCCACACCCACCCACCCAGTCATCAGGGCAGAGTTGTTAAATTATTCAAATCCCACCACCGCCAGGAGTTGGTGCTTTCCCCTGCAAAGCGGTCATGGCAGCTCTTCTGTCCGGATGAGAATCCTTACCGAACCAGGGTTTGGTTCTGTAGATCCCAGACTACGATGTTGCCGTCGCTGCAGCACGAGAAGCAGACTTTGGCGTCGGGGCTGATGGCCAGAGCGTAGCAAGCCGGGGCGGAGGAGGTCAGCTCGGCTTTGATCCGGGGCGTGGGGGCCGCCAAGTCCCAGATGGACAAGGTGCTGGCCTCGCCCCCAACGATGAGGCTGTGGCCGTCGGGAAGAAGCTTGCAGGATCGGATGTAATTATCTCGGTTCTGGAGGGGGGGGGGGAGAAAAGAGGAAAATCAGGAAGGGAGGGGGAAAGAACGGCATTCCCATCCCTTGCGATGGGAGGAGGGCATTGGGGACCCACAAATTTGCTCTCTGGGAAAAGATTCCATTCCTTCTTTCTTGAGCATCCGAGGAGGTTGTAAAAGAAAAGTTCCCGACTCCTTCTTCGGTGAGGATTAAAAGCAGGAGGAAAGGTAGGGGAGCCGTAAAAATCAGAGAGCCCAACTTTAAATCTAGATGTCAGCGTGAAGAATTGATGCTATAAAACACCATAAGCGTTTCTGGTGAGGATGAGCATTGCCCAGAAGAGATTTAAAGCTAGGGAAATAGCTGGTGTCGGTGGGTTTCCTTTCAGTTAATTACTATAGGAAGGAAGGAAGGAAGGAAGGAAGGAAGGAAGGAGGGAGGGAGATGGGGGACAACAAACAAGGAGGGAGGGAAAGGCCAAGGGAGGGGTCAAGGGAGGAAGGAAAGGAAGGAAGGAGATGGAGGACAGGAAGGAAGGAAGGAAGGAAAGAAAGAAAGGAGATGGAAGCATAGAGAAGGAAAGAAGGAGAGAGAAGAGAGAAGAGGGTGGGAGCAAAGGAAGATGGAAGGGAGGCAAGGGAAGGAAAGAGAAGGAAGGAAAAAAGCAAGGGAAAGAGAAGGGAAGGAAAAAGAGAGGAGAGGGAAGGAAGGAAAGGGAAGGAAGGAAGTGAGGCAGGCAGGCAGAAGGGAGGGAGATGGGGGACAAGAAACGAGGGAGTGGGAGTGGGAGGGAAGAGGCAAAGGAGGGAGGAAAGGAAGGACGGAGATGGAGGACAGGAAGGGAGGAAGGAAGGAAAGAGATGGAAGCATAGACAAGGAAAGTAGGAGAGAGAAGAGAGAAGAGAGGCGAGGGAAGGAAAGAGAGAAGGAAGGAAAAAAGCAAGGGAAAGAGAAGGAAAAAGGGAAGGAAAAATAGAGGAGAGGGAAGGAAGGAAGGAAGGAAGGAAGGCAGGCAGGCAGAAGGGAGGGAGATGGGGGACGAGAAATGAGGGAGTGGGAGTGGAAGGGAGGAGGCAAAGGAGGGAGGAAAGGAAGGAAGGAGATGGAGGACAGGAAGGGAGGAAGGAAGGAAAGAGATGGAAGCACAGACAAGGAAAGTAGGAGAGAGAAGAGAGGCGAGGGAAGGAAAGAGAGAAGGAAGGAAAAAAGCAAGGGAAAGAGAAGGAAAAAGGGAAGGAAAAAGAGAGGAGAGGGAAGGAAGGAAGAAAGAAAGGCAGGCAGGCAGGAGCGCAGGAAGGAAGGAAAGGGGAAATGGAAAGACGGAGAAGGGAAGAGACAGAAATAAGGAGAAGGAGGGAAGAAAAAGAAAGGGCTGGGGAAGGAACATCATAAAATCCAACCCCATGGTTTGCACCCGACCATTCAGGGAGGTTCCTGCTTCGCTTACCAGGCAGTCCAGCTGCGCCACGGGGGTCTTGGTGCCCGGCTGCCCCACGTCCCAAACCTTGACGCAGCCTTTGCCCCCCGTGTAGACGTGCTGCGTGGAATTGCTGATGGTGACGGCACAGACCACCTCGCCGTGGGAGAGCGTGTGGAGCTGGCGGGCGTGGCGGGGGATGCCGGAGCCGATCAGGGCGTCGGGAGGGAAGGGCACCGGCTGCATCTGCCCGTCAGCGCTTACGTGGAAGGAATAGGCTCTGGGTGGGAGGACAGAGAAGGCTCACTTACACAGGCAGCCCGTAAAGGACCCTGGGGAACAGGGCCGCTTGAGTGGCTGGAACCGAGCAACATCTGGAAGGCGAGATCAGATATTAAGCCAAGCTCTTTGAAGCCCTGAACTGTTGGCCCTGTGGATATTCCGCTCTTGATCTTTCTCTCTATCTGGATCTCGGCTAAAATGTTTAAAATCCACCCTCACCCCTCCCAGCAACATTAAGAGCAGTTTAACAGTAGCTGGATGGATGAAGAAAGGACGGACAAGGGAAGGAAAGAAGGAAGAAAAGAGGGAACAGAAAGGGAAGGAAAGGAAAGGAACAGGAGGAAGGGAAGAAAAAAGGGAAAGAGAGAGAAGGGAAGGAAAGAAAGGAGGAAAAGAGGGAAAGAGACAGAAGGAAAGAGAGAAAGTAAGAAAGGGAAGAGAAAGGAAGGGAAGAGGGAAAGTAAGGAAAGGAAATGGAAGGGAAGGAAAGAGGGAAAGAAAGGGAAAAGGAGAGGGAGAGCAAAGAAAAGCAAGAGAAAAGAAGAGAGAAAGGAAGGGAAGGGAAGAGGGAAAGAAAAGGAAGAGAAGGGCAGGGCAGGGGGAAAGGAAAGGAAAAGGAGGAAGGGAAGAAAAGAGGGAAAGAGAGAGAAGGGAAGGGGGAAAGCAAAGAAAGAGAAGAGAAAGGAAGAGAGAAAGGAAGGGAAGAGGGAAAAGAAGGGAAGAGGGAAAGGAAGGGAAGGGAAGGAAAGGAAAGAAAGGAGGAAGGGAGGGAAAGAGACAGAAGGGAAGAGGGAAAGTAAGAGAGAAAGGAAGGGAAGAGGGAAAGTAAGGAAAAGGAAATGGAAGGGAAGGAAAGGAAAAGGGAAGGAAAGAGGGAAAGAAAGGGAAAAGGAGAGGGAGAGCAAAGAAAAGGAAGAGAAAGGAAGAGAGAAAGGAAGGGAAGGGAAAGGAAGGGAAGAGAAAGGAAGAGAGAAAGGAAGGGAAGGGGGAAAGAAAAGGAAGGGAAGGGCAGGGGGAAAGGAAAGGGAAGAGGGAAGGGAAGGGAACAAGACAAGGAAGGGAGAAGGCAAAAGAAAGAAAGAGAGAAGGAAAGAAGGGAAGTTTGGAATTTTTGCCGTGCATAATGTACAGGACCACCGTCCCAGAGAGGGCTGGGGGGCAGGGGCTTGATTGGCCCCTCCTGGTCTCAAAGGGGGCCCATTGCTGAGCTCCTTGCACACACTTACGGCTTGGCAGAAGACATGCCGGCTTGCATTCCTGCAGAAAGGCCGGAAGCCCTCAAATGCACATGAGGATCATAAGCTACCTAGAAGGACAGAGGAACTTCGGTTAATACCAAGGAAGCCCCCACCCCTCTCCCTTGCAAGGGGGCTTCTCCCCACAGACTCACCAAAGGGGAACGCCCATAGCTACCCGTCCCCACGACGGCGGCCCCGTTCAGCTGGGGGGAGACCAGGTGCAGCCCGGCGTAGGCTCCGGTGCCCACCATGTCGCCGTTGACTGAAACATGGGCGACGTTAAAAGCGGCTTGATAGGAGCTCTGGACGGTGAGCGGATTCCGAAGGCTCAAAGCTGAAACCGAAAGGGAAGAATTCTCTTGTTCATTTTCCCCAACTGCTTCAAATTCATCTTGTTTCTCAGTCTTAGCAACTGTATGGACTTCAACTCCCAGAATTCCTCAGCCCAGAATTGTGGACTTCAACTCCCAGAATTCCCGACTGGCCAGGGAATCTTGGGAGTTGAAGTCCACAGATCTGGACTGAGGAATTCTGAGAGCCGACGTTCACAGTTCTCAGTTGAGGAATTCTGGGAGTTTAAATCCACAGATCTTGTTTGAGGAATTCTGGGAGTTTAAATCCACTGATCTGGGTTGAGGAATTCTGGGAGTTGAAATCCACAGATCTTGTCTGAGGAATTCTGGGAGTTTAAATCCACAGATCTTGTCTGAGGAATTCTGGGAGCTGAAGTCCACAGATCTGGGCTGAGGAATTCTGGGAGTTTAAATCCACAGATCTGGGCTGAGGAATTCTGGGAGTTTAAATCCACAGATCTGGGTTGAGGAATTCTGGGAGTTTAAATCCACAGATCTGGGTTGAGGAATTCTGGGAGTTTAAATCCACTGATCTGGGCTGAGGAATTCTGGGAGTTGAAGTCCACAGATCTGGGCTGAAGCATTCTGGGAGCTTAAATCCAAAGATCTGGGCTGAGGAATTCTGGGTATTGAAGTCCACACCTCTTAAAGTTGCTGAGGTTGAGAAATTCAGTCTTAAAAAGCAGGCCTGCATTTCAATTTAACTCCCCTTTCGCTCTCTCACTCTCATCCACACTCGCAAGCCCAACCTTAAAAAATAAATAAGCTGCGAGTTACACACTCTAAGCCAATTAACATTCTGGCCAACCACTTTAGCCTGCTAGTAATTTTTATGAGCTTATTGACAGGGGTGCTTTAAAACTGTCCCTTTCATCAGTTTCTCATCTTCCTTCAGATAACCTTGGTCCTCCATTTTATTTTTATTTTTTTACTGCCTTCTTAACAGCCCTACAGTGGTGACTTCCTGCCACAAATGCTTTTCTCCACACCTTTGCAACCTCTTTGTTAATCCAATGGCAATTGCTTTAAGTTTCTAGTCCTTATGATGGATGCAGAAATTTGTGAAACAGGACCAAGAAAATTTCTCAATACTGGCTGTTTTTAAAACGATAGACTATTAAAAGGACAATAGATTTTTCTTCATCCATCTGATGCCCAGAAAAACCGAAGCCTTTACTCCATATGGCAAAAAGAATCCAGAAATTTTATTAAATAATCTTTCATGGGTTGGGAATCTTTTTTCACATTTTTTCTGAGTACTCCAGACTTCAGATTTATTTATTTTTTGCCCCAAAAAGTACATTTCTTCTACACCCAGGGGTAGTATGAAAATCTGCTCGCTCTATTACCAAGCAGGAGGCTGTGAGTTCGTTCCTACGTAAAGGCAGATATTTCTCTCTCTGGGCACCCTGAGAATATATCTGGTGAACAGAACTCAGCACTGGCGACAGGAAGGGCATCCGGCCATTAAAACACTCTGCTAGCTCCATTCAGTTGCTCAGGCTCCACCCCGCAAAGGGATGGTGGGGTCATTAAATGAAGATGATTACCGAGTGATTCCACCGTCTGCTTTGTTACTCCTGGACGGAACTGGGAGAGGGTTCCAGAAGATCCAGGCATGGTTCCTTCGCCTTGGGAATTTGGGGTGTTGGACTTCAAACCGGGGGTGACTGCTTTCTCTACCTGCAAAATACTGCTTATTTATTTACACGAAAATAGAAAATAAAATAAAATGCTTATTTATTTCTATTTGACACCTCAGCTTTCCATGGGCAACACCGACCCTCAAAATCATTTGCATTTCTTCCAGTCTAAATGCTTTTGACAAAATTTACCGCTATTCTGCATCATGAGGCCCAGTAGGCCTGTTTTTGCCCCCCCACCCCAAGGCTCCAGAGGGTTTCTTGGAGCCTGGGGAGGGCGAAAACGGCCTTCCCTACCCACCAGAGGCCCTTCGGAGGCCGGAAACAGCTCGTTTCCCGACTTCCGGTGGGCCCGGAAGGCCTGAAAATTAGCTGGCCGGCACACGCATGTGCGCTGGAGCTGAGCTCATGTGCCCACAGATATGGCTCCACATACCACCTGTGGCACGCGTGCCATAGGTTCGCCATCCTGGGTATAGGATCTCCTGCTCAAGCAGGGGGTTGGACTAGAAGACCTCCGAGGTCCCTTCCAACTCTATCCTGATGGGTTGACTGATCACATGTCTCTGAGCTGCAATTGTTTTAAATATGTGCTGGCTGCCCAGTGCCTGAATTTTAATTAAGTGACTGTGGGGATGCTGCAAACGGTTATAAGGGCGAGGACCAGATGTGTCAATTTTTTAAACGCCATCGTGGCTTCGAACGATCATTAAAACAATGTTTGTAAGTTTAGGACCACCTGTAAGCCGTATATCCAGCCTTAAATCTGGCTGGCCTGGAAATAGCAAAGGGCCGGCTGCACGGTGCCTCTGGCAGCCAAAACGGGGCATGGGGGCAGGGAGCAGCATGTGGCCTCCCCACCCCTCGTTTTCAGCCTGGATAGCCCCTTGCATCACTCTGTTAATTAGCTACCGGTTCATTGAACCAGCAGTTTAAAAAGCTACGGGTTCAGGGTGAACTGGTAGTTTAAAAAAAGTATTTCCAACCATCAGCTGTGCCCCACGGTTTTGTTTTGGCCCGTACACGGCCTGTGCAGCTAGTAGCTGATTCAGACAGCGAGGAGGCTGGTGTGGTGCTGTGCCAGCAGCCTGTGCAGCTGGCACTCGAGTCGGACAGTGAGGAGGCTGGAGATGATGTGGTGCCAGAGGCAGGGATTCAGCCAGGGCCTTCAGAAACTTCAGAAGCTCCCATAAGTGAAGAGGACGAAGAGGAGGAGCCTCTTCTCCATGCACGGGCGCGCAGAGCTGCCAAAAGGCAGGACTGGCTCCTCAGGAGGAGGTCTCCTCGAGAGTAAGGCTTGGGGCTAATTGGCCACTCCCTTAGCCTATTTAAGGAGGAACACCGACTGAAGCAATTTGCAAGGAACAACTTCGTTCACTCTCCTTTGTGTCTTGTCTTGCTTATCTTATCAGCTTCCTGCAAATTGCTTCTGGGCATTCTGCCAACCATAGTAAGCTTTCAGTTATTATCCTTTGAATTCTTGGCAGCTGTTACTGCAATTAATGAACAGCCGTTGTTGTAAAAGACTGGTTTATTCAGTAAACTAAGGTTTGAACGGACCTTGTGTGTGCTGCATTCTTTGGGGCAGAACAGGTTTTTAGCTTTGCTAGAAAGCAGGATTTCCTGCTTTCTAGCAATGCTAAATCGCGTACCACAGCTGATTTCCGCTCCCCTCTCTGTTCTACTTACCTTCCCAAGCCTCCTTTTAGTGCGTACTGCACACGGGCACGCAGAGCGTGTGGTTGTTGTGCAGTGCACATGCAGCGCGCATTTGTTGCGCAGGGAGGATGCGCTGCCAGCAGACCAGTACCAAACTGGTTTGGATTTCACCCCGGTGACCCCTTGTTTTGACTAGCGAAGTGCTGCAGGAGGCTGTCCCAAGCGATCCCTGCCGTTTTGGCCAGCGGGGTGCTGCAGGAGGCGACCGTCCCATCTCCCCACCCACCCACCCACCCCCGGCCAGCCCGTGGAGAAGCACTACAATCCTGATCCGGCCCCTGAAGGAATCCAGTTTGACACCCGTGGCCTAGAAGATAATGTCACCATACTGAGAACTCTGCCGACAATTGTGGTCACGCCGTATTGTTGAAATGTGGGCGTTGAGACGTCCTTGGTACAATGCTTGGGAAAGCATCCGCTAGAAAAACAGCCTGTTTTTCAGACTGTGACCTTGAACGCAGCTTGCGTTCAAAGAGGCCGGACGAAGCCTTTTATCCTTGCAATACAAATCTCTCCATTTATCTGCAGAGAGATACCACATAGCGGAATCTGCCTCCGGACCACATTTATCTCCTAGCGCCAGGAAAACAAAGCGCACTTCTACGAAAGGAAGCCGTGCCCCCAAATCTGTTAGAAAGCGTTAAAATGACCAAAAAAAAAAAAAAAAAAAAAAAACAGAAAAGGGAAGAAAAAAAACCAACAATACCACACCACCCTAAAGCAGGAGAGGAAGTTGATTTTCACCCGGGGAAACTGGAAGTTTGCCAAGAATGTTAACATGCGTGCTGTAAAATCATTTTGATAGATTCCGCTTTGGGTGCCATACAGCTTAGTCCTCGACCTACGACCACAGTTGAGCCCTGAATTTATGTTGCTGAGTGAGAAATTTGTTAAGCGAGTTTTGCCCCATTTTACGACCTTTCTTGCCACATTTGTTAAGTGAATCCCCGCAGTTGTTAAGTGAATAACACGGTTATTAAGGGAAATCTGGCTTCTCCATTGACTTGGCTTGTCAGAAGGACGCAAAAGGAGATCACGTGACTCACTGCGACTGTCAGAAATGTGAGCCAGTTGTCAAGCATCGGAATGTAAAAATCACGTGACCGTGGGGATGCTGCAACGGTCGTTAAGTGTGAAAAACGGTCCTTAGTCACTTTTCTCAGTGTCGTTGTAATTTTGGATGGTCACTAAACCAACAGTTGTAAATGGAGGACTACCTGTAGTGGCCCATAAACAAAAGCTGAACTACATCTGAATGCAATAAAAAGGAAATTACAACAGCTAGTTGTAAGACTCGGTAAATAAAATCCAGGGGACAAAAGACACATAGTAAAATTTGAGTTGTTGCAAAAACGGGAATGGAAGGGAAGGAAGAAGGGAAGGGAAGGAAGAGGGGAGGAAGAAGGGAAGGGAAGGAAGAAGGGAAGGGAAGGGAAGGAAGGGAAGGAAGAGGGGAGGAAGAAGGGAAAGGAAGGAAAAAGGGAAGGGAAGGGAAGGAAGGGAAGGGAAGGAAGAGGGGAGGAAGAAGGGAAAGGAAGGAAGAAGGGAAGGGAAGGGAAGGAAGAAGGGAAGGCAAGGCAAGGGAAAGGAAGGGAAGGGAAGGAAGAGGGGAGGAAGAAGGGAAGGCAAGGGAATGGAAAGGAAGAAGGGAAGGGAAGGGAAGGGAAGGAAGAGGGGAGGAAGAAGGGAAAGGAAGGAAGAAGGGAAGGCAAGGGAATGGAAAGGAAAGAAGAAGGGAAGGCAAGGCAAGGGAAAGGAAGGGAAGGAAGAGGGGAGGAAGATGGGAAGGGGAGGAAGAAGGGAAGGCAAGGGAAGGGAAAAGAAGGAAGAAGGGAAGGGAAGGAAGGGATGGGAAGGAAGAGGGGAGGAAGAAGGGAAAGGAAGGAAGAAGGGAAGGCAAGGGAATGGAAAGGAAAGAAGAAGGGAAGGCAAGGCAAGGGAAAGGAAGGGAAGGGAAGGAAGAGGGGAGGAAGACGGGAAGGGGAGGAAGAAGGGAAGGCAAGGGAAGGGAAAGGAAGGAAGAAGGGAAGGGAAGGAAGAAGGGATGGGAAGGAAGAGGGGAGGAAGAAGGGAAGGGAAGGAAGAAGGGAAGGCAAGGGAATGGAAAGGAAGGAAGAAGGGACGGCAACGGAAGGAAGGGATGGGAAGGAAGAGGGGAAGAAGAAGGGAAGGGAAGGAAGAAGGGAATAGAAAGGAAGGAAGAAGGGAATGGAAGGAAAGGGAAGGAGGAGAGACAGGAAGGAAGGAAGGAGGGAGGAATAGGAGGGAGGAAGGAAGAAGGAAAGAAGAAAAGAAATGAAGAAAAGAGGGAGGGAAGGAAGGAAGGAGCAAATGAGGAAGGGAAGGGAAGGAAAAGGAAGGGAAGGAGGAGCGATGGGAGAGACAGGAAAAGAGAGATAGAAGAGGAAGGAAGGAAGGAAGGAGGGAGGGAGGGAGGAATAGGAGGGAAGGGGGAGGAAGAGGAAGGAAGAAACGAAAAAAGAGGGAGGAAGGAAGAAAGAAGCAAATGAGGAAGGAAAGGAAAGGGGGAAGGGAAGGAAATAGAGAAAGGAAAGGAAAAGGAAAAGGGATCTTCATAAAAGGCTATCCAGAATTTGGCATTCTCGCCACAGCAGAAGCTTCAGTTTTGGAAGAAGGAGAAGCTTTTTGGGGCATCTTGCCAGAGAGGAGGAGGGGGATGGCCAGGAGGCGTGCAAGGGAGGTGTGTGTGTGTCGAGAAGTCCGATATGTCTTCAAATGTGGAAAATCCAGCAGCCGGCTTCCCCAAATTTTCCTGCAGCTGTCGGCGCTGCCGTTGCCAAACTCAGGGTCTGGAAAGCCTCCAGGGTCCCAAGAGAGTTGTTGGAGGGATGCTCGGGGAGGGGTTTTGACAAACCCACATCCTTTCTCTCTTTGCAAGCTATGGAAGGGCGATGGAGCAGAAAACAGCTGTTGCCTCAAGTCCTTCTACCGCACTACGAAATTGGGCTCTGCCGTGCTGGCAGTCCTCAACTTACGACAATGCGCTGAGTGACCGTTCCAAGTTACAACGGAACTGACAAAAAACCCTTTTTTCAGAGTTACAACCTTCGCCACATCCCCGTGATCAAAATTCAGACACTTGGCGATTGGGTTCCCGTTTATGACCGTTGCCGTGTCCCCAAGTCCCATTTTGCGACCTTTCGACAAGCAAAGTCAAGGGGGATCATAGCCGGATTACTAACTGATCAACCGCGGGGATTCGCTTAACAACGGAGGCAAGAAAGCTTGTAAAACGGGCCAAAACTCACGTCACCCATGTCTCACTTAACAACAGAAGTTTTGGGCTCAAGTGTGGTCGTAAATCAAGGACTACCTGTAGCTGGTGAACTCTCTGCGGCTGACCCCTTGCTCCCGCTTTCCAGGTCTTAAGAGAATCTTCGGCCTGGCCAATGGGAACTACCCAAGCTGCTTGGCCACACCAACTGCCCAGGACTACAGGAAAGCTTAGTCCTCAACTTATGACCATCACGGGGATCAGAATTTCCATCGGTGCGTAAAGCGAGCTATCACAGGGCAGCCGCTGACTTTCCAACCATTTTTACAGCAGTTGTTGAATGTGGCCGTTAAGTGGATCACCTGGTTGTTAAGTGAATCCAGTTCTCCCAATGGACTTTGCTTATTGGAAACTGGCAGGGGGAGGGCGTCAAGGCTGACCATGTGACCTCAAGAGTCCCCAAACGCTATAAATACCAGTTCTGTGCCGTTGTAACTTTGAACGGTCCACCACCGAGACCAAAATCTATCTTGCTAAGTGAGAAATTTGGTAAGTGATTTTTGCTCCATTTTACGACTTTTCTTGCCGTATTTCTTAAGTGAATCACTGCAGCTGTTCAATTAATAACACCGTTGTTAAGTGGATCGGGCTTCCCCATTCACTTTGCTTGTAAGAAAGTCACAGGAGGTAATCACATGACCCCAGGACACTGCAACGGTCATAAATGTGAGTCAGTTGTCAAGGATCTGAACCAGGGGTGAAATCCAGCAGGTTCTGGAGAATCGGTAGCAGAAATTTTGAGCAGTTCGGAGAACCAGCAGATACCACCCCTGGCTGGCTGCAGAGTGGGGAGGGAATGGAGATTTTGCAGTATCCTTCCTCTGCCACGCCCACCAAGCCACACTACGCCCACCAAGCCATGCCCACAGAACCGGTAGTAAAAAAATTTGGATTTCACCACTGATCTGAACGTAAATCATGGGACCTCGAGAATGCTGCAACGGTCATAAGTGTGAAAAACGGTCATAAGTCTCTTTTTCCCCCAGTGCCGTCATAACTTCAAAAGGCCACGAAACGAACTGTTGTATTTCATTTTTATGATCGGGGGAAAAAAATTAAAAAGTTTTCTGGGCTCTAAGCACTGTGCCTGTTTTGACTAAGGGATGCATTGAGCCAGTCACCAGCTGGTTGGTTTGATGGCCTCACTTGGATCTAGATTTAAGGTTTCTCAGCCCTCTTAACTCTAAAATCTGTGAACTTCAACTCCCAGAATTGAATTAGCATTTGAAAATTGCTAAAAACACTGATCTAATGGAAGATAGTCAAGGCTATAGTTTTCTCAGTTGCAATGGATGGTGTGAAAGTTGGACCGTAAGGAAGGCCGAGAGCCAAAGAATGGAGGCCTTTGAACTCTGGTGCTGGAGAAGACTCCTGCGAGTCCCTTGGACTGCAAAGTGATCAAACCTGTCAGTCCTAGAGGAGATCAACCCTGACTGCTCTTTAGAAGGCCAGATCCTGAAGAGGAAACTCAAACACTTTGGCCACCTAATGAGAAGGAAGGACTCCCTGGAGAAGGGCCTAATGCTGGGAACAATGGAGGGCAAAAGAAGAATGGGACAACAGAGAACGAGGTAGCTGCATGGAGTCACTGAAGCAGTCGGCGTGAGCTTAAATGGTCTCCGGAGGATGGTAGAGGACAGGAAGGCCTGGAGGAATGTTGTCCATGGGGTCGCGATGCGTCGGACATGACTTTGCAACTAACAACAACAAAGACGTGAAAAACTACCTTCTCCAACTGGGAAACCAAGATAGCCGAAAATCCAAAAATGCTAGAGAATTCCTGTAAGCTTGGCAGTCAGACAAATGGGTCATCAACAGGTACATAGAGATAAACAACATATACACACCATTCAAAAGAGACAATCAAAAAACCAAAGAGGAAATGAAAAGACCAAAACCCACCAGCAATCAACAACCAGATAAGCACAGATTAACATTAGACCAACAATCAAGAAGTGAACAATACCAGATCAAACAACTTTCAAACAAAGCCAGCAATAAACAACAGCCTAATCAAGGAATCACCAAGACCATTCCCACCAACATTGACAGGGCAAGCAGCTAGATTAGAATATAAAATGAGAATAAACCACCACCCACTTCTAATCCTGATGATGTTACCTAGTTGGTTGATGAAATGTCTAAACAATCAAACTTAGAGAGAACCAAGGACCTCACAATCTTTCTCTCTTCCTTCCTCCTCCTCCTCTTCTTCCTCCTCCCTAGAAGCTCCACTCCCTTCTAGCACTGATGACGTTAGTTGGGAAATGGAACGTCTGAAAGCTCAGGGAGCACGAAAGATCCCACAATCCTCCTTCCTTCCTTCCTTCCCCACTCTACAAACCCCCCTCCCTTCTAACATTGATGGCGTTAGCTAGTTTGGTAATGAAACATCTTCAAGAAAAGCAACCAGAGAGAACCAAGGACCCGGCGCCCTCTCCAAGCTGGTCCCCCCGGCCCCCCCATATGTGAACCCTGCCCTTCCAACCTTCCCAGGCAGCAAGGACCTCTGGGAATTGTAGTCCCACAACATCTGGGAAGCACCGGGCATTAAATGAAAATTAACATCAAACAGGGATGCTATTGCACGATGCGGAAGGACAGCCCCTACTGTCGGCGCCTCTGGCTGGGGATGATGGAAGTTGTAGTCTACCCCCACCCCTGCACACCCAGGAAACCCATCCCTCTTCGTGACGTACTGTGGCCAGCTCCTTGGTGGGACGAGTTGGGGAGGCACTGCTGGAAGAGGCCATGGATGTGGGACTGTGGTGGCTCAGCTCTTTCCGATGCAGAGTGGCTTTATCGACTCCATTTTCTCGGGAGGAGAAGGACTGGACGCTGTGGGGCGAAGAAGGATCCTGTGGTAGAGAGAACCGAGGTTAGGCTTTAATCTTCCTCATCTTCCTGTTTTCTGCCCCTGTCCCCTCATATTTCATCATTTTCCCTCCAGTGTTTTTTTTTCAACCTTGGCCACTGTAGACTTCAACTCCCAGAACACCACAGACCCAACAAGGGAATTCTGGGAGTTGAAGTCCTCAAATGTTCAAGCGGCCTAGTTTGATTTATCCCAATTCATTGCATTGCGTTCAAATTCTTCCTCTTCTCTGAAAGCTGCAGACGGCAGACAGAGCTCTCTCTCACCTGGTGCCTGCAACGACAACCCTGCGAGGTAGGTTAGGCTGAGATTTGAGTGGAGTGCCCCACTGTCACCCACTGAACTCCCAGGTTTGTTGATCTCTTTCAACCTAACTCACCCAACAGTCGCTGCTATGAGACGCCAAGGGAAA
Organism: Masticophis lateralis; assembly: GCA_030761175.1. Taxonomy (NCBI): domain Eukaryota; kingdom Metazoa; phylum Chordata; class Lepidosauria; order Squamata; family Colubridae; genus Masticophis; species Masticophis lateralis. The sequence goes on along the minus strand of JAUDYJ010000001.1, from coordinate 344,850,575 downwards.
CAAGGTAAGCTATAAAGGTAGTCCTCGACTTGTGACCATAATTGAGCCCAAAATGCCTGTTGTTAAGTGGGATGTCTGTTAAGTCAGTTTTGCCCCATTGCAACCGTCATAAATATGAGTCGTAAATATGAGCGGGGATGCCATAACTGTGAAAAAAGCTCACAAGTCACTTTTTCCAGTGCCGTTCTAACTTTGCACGGTCACTAAATGACTGCTGTAAATCAAGGACTGCCTATATGTCCTACAGAATATAAGCAAGCATATAAATCCAATAAATAAATGAATACATTTTAGGTGGCAATAGATCCTTTAAGCTTGTGTTTTTTCAAACTTGGCTACCCTATGATCTTTGGACTTCAACTCCCAGAATTCCCCAGCCACCACTGCTAGTCATTATTCCAAGACACTTGCTACCTCCCTTTCTCAGAACTGTAAAACTGAAGGGAACAATAAAGATCATCAAGTCCATTCCTCTTCCGCCTGAAGGGCAGGGGTCTCCAACCATGGCGACTTTAAGACCTGTGGACTTCAACTTCCAGAATTCCTCAGCCAGCTGTTCTTCCCAGGAATTCTGGGAGTTGAAGTCCACCAATTTAAAAGTCGCCATGATCGGAGACCCCTGTTGAAAGAGACAGTAAAGATCATTAAGTACTCCGCCATGCTGGCTGGGGAATTCTGGGAATTGAAGTCTACAATATCTTAAAGTAGCCAACTTTTGAGAAATGCTGCTTTAAGCCACTCAATGTTGCTTCAATATATACCCCACCCTTCCAGCTCCCACTAAATTCACTGGTCTATCCGCTCTCCATTTGCTGAAAGATTCCCCACCACCAGCTTTATTGCTCTTCAAAGCATTTTTAGAACTTCACTCCTCAAGATAGATAGATAGATAGATAGATAGATAGATAGATAGATAGATAGATAGATAGATAGATAGATAGATAGAATAGAAAGATAGATAGATAGATAGATAGATAGAAAGGTAGATGATAGATAGATAGATAGATAGATAGATAGATAGATAGATAGATAGATAGATAGATGATAGATAGACAGACAGATAGATAAAAGTTAAAGGTTCCCCTTGCATGTATGTGCTAGTCGTTCCCGACTCTAGGGGGCAGTGCTCATCTCTGTTTCAAAGCCAAAGAGCCAGCGCTGTCCGAAGACGTCTCCGTGGTCTTGTGGCCGGCATGACTAAACGCCAAAGGCGCACGGAAAGCTGTTACCTTCCCACCAAAGGTGGTCCCTATTTTTCTACTTGCATTTTTTATGTGCTTTCGAACTGCTAAGTTGGCAGAAGCTGGGACAATGCGGCGCTAGGGATTCAAACCGCCAAGCTCCCAAGCTTTCTGATCGACAAGCTCAGCTTCTTAGTCACTGAGCCACAAGTCCCCTTTTATACACACACATATATAAAAGTAACACAAACCTCATCCACCACCAAGTTGTCTTCACTTTTCTCCCCATCGCTGCCCTGAAAGAAATGAAAAGGGAGGGCAGAAAAACAGATTTATTTCGGGGTGTGTATGTGTGCCGGAGTTGGGGGGGGGGTCGCTGAGAGGGAGGGAAATAAAAACTGAGGAATGGACATGTGGCTCATTGGAGCAGGAGCTCCAGTTTAAAGAAGCAACCCGCAGAAGAACAGCGAAGTTTTTTCCTCGACTTTATAAGCACAACTGAGAACGGAATTTCCTTGCCAGGTGATGTGGCCGTTAAGTGAGTCACGCATGATTTTATGACCTTTTTTGGCCAGGGTTGTTCCTCGAAACGCATCAGTTCTGAAGTGAATCACACGGTCGTTGAACGAATCCCTGCAGTCAAGGGAATCATGTGGTCGTTGAGGGAATCGCAACAGTTGTTAAATGAATCATATGGTTGAGAAGGGAATCTGGTTTCGCCCCCACTGTCTCTGCTGGTTGGAAAATGTCTGGGAGGGTTGAAAATGGCGATCGTATGAACTGCAACCATATCGAATGCATTTCATAAATATATATATAATATATACTAATGGCTGGCTGCCAAAATTTTGATCCGTGTGACCATGGGCATCCTGCGACAGTCATAAGTATGAGAACTGGTCGTAAGTCACTTTTTTCCTAGTGCCGTTGTAACTTCGGTAATTAAACGAGTGGTTTTAAGGCGAGAACTACCTGTCCAATATGCTACAGGTAGTCCTTGATTTACAACAGCTCATTTAGTGACCGTCTGAAAAAGTCACTGAAAAAAGTGACTTACGACCGGTTTTCACACTTATGACCACTGCAGCATCTCCATGGTCATGTGATCAAAATTCAGACGCTTAGCAACTGACTCGTACTTACGACGGTCGCAGAGTCACCTTTTGTAACCTTCTGACAAGCCAACTCAATGAGGAAGCCAGATTCACTTAGCAACCATGTTCCTAACAACAACCAAGGTGTTTCACTTAGCAACTGTGGCAGGAAAGGTTGTAAGGTAGGGCAAAATCCATTTAACAACTGTCTTAACAACAGCAGCAGAAATCCTGGGCTCAGTTGCGGTTCTTAAGTCGAGTTCTACCTGTATCTTCATCTGGGCTGCAAGTTTTAGAAGGGAGGAAAAATATTCAGGTTTTCGTAGCAACGTTAGGCAACTGATGACACAATCTGACTCCGTCATCCACTTGCAAAACATCTGGATGGCAGAGAAGAAGCTCAGTGTTGTGGTCCGTCAGCGGCCTGTGCAGATTGTAGCTGATTCCGACAACGAGGAGGCTGGTGTGGTGCTGCGCCAGCGGTCTGCGCAGCTGGCACTCGAGTCAGACAGTGAGGAGGCTGGAGAAGATGAGGTGCCAGAGGCAGGGATTCAGCCAGGGCCTTCAGAAGCTCCTTTAAGTGAAAAGGACTAAGAGGAGGAGCCTCTTCTCAATGCACAGGGGCGCAGAGCTGCCAAAAGGTGCCACTCCTGCCAAAAGGAGGAGGTCTCCTCAAGAGTAAGGCTTGGGGCTAATTGGCCACTCCCTTTGCCTATTTAAGGAGGAATGCCAACTGAAGCAATTTGCAGGGAACAACTTTAGTTCACTCTCCTTTGTGTCTGCAAAATTGCCTCTGGGCTTTCTGCCAACTCTAGTAAGACTGTGATTACCTTATCCTAGAATTCTGGTAGGCTGTTAAGACAGTTTATCAACAGCCTTTGATTGATAAAGACTAAGTTATTTGAGTAAAATAAGCTTTGTATAGAGTTTGTGTGTGCTGCGTTCTTTAAGGTTCGTAGTTGGGGCAGAACACTCAGCTCCACCCAACCCTCCTTCCCAAAGCCGGCTTGCTGCAAAAAAAGGCAGCACCACTCACGTAATCCGTGCCGTATTCTTTTTCCGTCTTCCTTTTTTTGCTACTGTTCAAGTAATCCGAGATGGCTCGCATCCTTTCTCCGTTCGACAGCATTAAAGAGCTCTGCAGAAGAGAAAGACGAAGGGACATACACTTGGACATTGTCCTGGGAGATTCTCAGCCATCCAGGCCATCGTTGTCCTAAAAAAAGGTTTTTTTCAAGAGGCAACAGGACTTTTTTCCTTGAAGAGGTTTCGCTTCTCAACCAAGAAGCTTCTTCGGCTCTGACTGGATGGTGGGGAATGGAAGGATTTATATTCCTTGCATCGTTTTGGAGAGTCGTTGAGGCCACTTGAAACTTGGTTTGAAAGAAGGGGTCAAAGAGGCCATCTATGTCAAAATTGAACAGTCCTCCCTCTGGAGGGAAGGATACAACATCATCTACCGTATTTTTCGGATTATAAGACGCACCTACATTTGCAGGAGGAAAACAAGAAAAGAAGTTTTTGGCCTCTGTGTGTCGGATTTTCGCCCTCCCAGGCCCCCAAAATCACTCTGCAGTGCTCTACATGGCCCGTTTTCGCCCAAAACACACCTGCTTTCACTAAAAACGTAGCCATTTTTGGCCTGCAGAATGCTCCTGGGGGCCGGGTGGGGAGAAAACACGACGCATGGAGGCTTCGGGAGGCCAAAAACGCCCATATTCAGTCTATAAGTTGCATCTAAATTTTCACCCACTTTTAGGGGGGAGGGAAAGGTGCGTCTTATACTCCAAAAAATACGGTATCTCCTGTTTACAACAGAGTCCTTTCAGCAGTTCCAAGGAGGCTCCACACCCATTTGCACCACTCAGGTGACTCTGAGGACACAAATTAAACTCCAAGTGGCCTCAACGACTCTCTCAAAGGATGCAAATGACCAGCCGTCTGCAAGGAGTATAAATCCTTCCGTTCTCCGTCATCCAGTCAGAGCTGAAGAAGCTTCTTGGATGAGAAGCGAAATGTCTTCAAAAGACAAAACAGGAAAATCCAGTTGCCTCTTGAAAAAAGTGCCTTTGGGACAAGCCGGGGACTGCTTCACAGTGCGACAGGAGAAAGGAATTTATTAAATCCCTAAAACAAAGCAAAGCGAGGCTGGTGGAGAAATGATCTGAGAAAGAACCTGAGAACTTTGCAATCAATTCAGTACAGGTAGTCCTCGGCTTACAACTTAATGATCTTCCGAACGGCACTGAAAAAAGTGACATGTTTTTCACACTTACGACCGCTGCAGCATCCCCATGGTCACATGATTTGCATTTGGATGCTTGACAATTGACTCATATTTATGACGGTGGCAGTGCCCTGGGGTCATGTGATCCCCTTTTGGGACCTTCCGACAAGCAAAGTCAATGGGGAAACCAGATTCACTGTTACTAATTAAACAACTGCAGTGATTCACTTAACAACAGTGGCAAGAAAAGTCATAAAATGGGGCAAAACTCACTTCACGAATGTCTCTCTTAGCCACATAAATTTGGGGCTCAATTGTGGTCGTAAGTTGAGGACTACCTGTACTAAGCTAGCAGTGTTTCTCAACCTTGGCAACTTTTAAGATGGGTGGACTTCAACTCCCAGAATTCCCCAGCCAGCATGGCGGAATACTCAATGATCTTTACTGTCTCCTTCAACAGGGGTCTCCAACCTTGGCAACTTTTAGACTGGTGGACTTCAACTCCCAGAATTCCTGGGAAGGAATTCTGGGAGTTGAAGTCTACTAGTCTTAAAGTCACCAAGGTTGGAGACCCCTGCCCTTCAGGCGGAAGCGGGATGGACTTGATGATCTTTGCTGTTCCTTTCAATTTTACAATTCTGAGAAAGGGAGGTAGGAGGTGTCTTAAAATAATGACTAGCAGTGCTGGCTGGAGAATTCTGAGAGTTGAAGTTTTAAAAGTTGCTGAGGTTGAGGAACACCGTACCAGAAGAATGATTTCATTATGGGTGAGTTCCCAGGACATACATACATGTATTAAGCTAATTGTGGATCAACAAGCTCGTCCCTTATTTTGCTAATCTACACTTGAACTGTGCGGAGTGAATTGCTCCACTGAGCAACTGGGGTAAAAGTACAATTGTAGATTTAGATGCTTGGGAACACTTGGTCTTAGGAGTGCAAAGGGCTGGAGTGTGCATCAGATTGTGCATTTTTTAAAAACAGAATCTGTAAATCTTTGAAAGGTCTATTTAAAGTTTAAAGCATCTCCCATGCAAGTCACTTTTGACTTAAGAGTAGCCTCTGGGAGACGCAGAGGATGACTAGCATGAATTGCACATGCCTAGCCTAGCACATCTCTGCACAACTTGGGGTGCTGAAGCTGTAACAAAGCAGAAAAAGCAAAAGAATGTGAAGGAAAGGGGAAAGAGGAGGAAGACGGAGAGGAAGGGAGGATGGGATGGGATGGGAAGAGAAGGGAAGGGAGGGAGGATCAAAAGCAAACTTAAAAGAGTCAAAGAAAGTGGAGGAGAATGGAAAGGAATTGATGAAGAAGGGAAGGGAGAAGGGGAAGGAATAGGGAAGGGGAGGAGTGGAGGAGGGGAATGGATGGGCAGGGAAGAAGAAGGTAAGAGGAAGGGGAAAGGAAAGAAAGGAAGAGAGGGAAGGAAAGAGGGAAAGGCAGAGAAGGGAAGTAAATGGAGAGGGATAGGAAGGAAAGGGAAGGAAAGGAAAGGAAGAAGGGAAGGGAAGGGAAGGGAGGAAAGGAAAGGAAAGGAAAGGAAAGGAAAGGAAAGGAAAGGAAAGGAAAGGAAAGGAAAGGGGAGAGGAAGGGAAGGACAGGGAAGAGAAAGGGAAAAGGAAAGAAAAGAGAAGGAGAAGGGGAAGGGAGAAAAAGAATTTATTTATTTACTGTCCTGTCCTGTCCTGTTCTGTCTTTATATGCTGCCCATCTCACTTATTAAGCGAGTCAGGGCAGCTTACAAGATGCAGAGCTTTTTCCAAGCCACAGCCTTAAATCCCTTTTCAAAAACAAAAGGCCCCATCATTTCACAGTTCCATCAATGAACTTGTAAAACAAACAAGACTGTCACCCTTTCAATATTTCATTCACGAAATGGATTTTTGTGCGCGTGTGTGTGAAAAGGCTGCAGAGACGAGTTCAGCGGAGAGGGGAGGTCAGCGCCTCCAATAAAATGAAGTGCAGAATGGAGCACCTACAACAGAAGGGGTTAGGACCCCCCACCCCCAAGACCCCCTGTCCTCTATAGCGGTAAAGCCAAGCCGAAGGTTCCTCTGGATTTACTTGCCATGCAGGGAGAAGAAAAAGACAAACAAATTAGGGTGGGGAAAAAAACATGCAAAAAGTTTAGTGAGCAGGAGGCTGTTTCCATGCCAGTAAGTCTGACTCTGCTAAGTCTTCGAGTTATGACCATAATGGACGCAAGCAGCAAGGATCATAAAATGGGCCGATTTTATGATCTGGGGTTTTTTTGGTTTTTTTGCAGGGGTCATTAAGCAAGCAATGCAGTCGTTAGGTGACCCAGTGGTTTTCTATGGGCATAGTTTTGCCAAAAAACCAGAAATACGAATTTTCGGGGAAAACTGTCATAAAATGTGGATCACACTGTAAAGGACCAGAAAGGAGATCAAAGCATTGATCCTCATTTCTCCTTTTTCTGATTTTGCCTTTTCGCTTTGCTTGGCAAGGAAAAATTCTGCACAGGATCGATGAACACGTCATCCCGAGTGCACATGTTTTTGGAGGGAGCCTCCAAATTGAGAAACCTGGTTGGGGGCCTCAGCCTGCAGAATTGAGTCCAGAAAGAGCCCCAATTATTGGCATTGAGGGCCAAAAAAACCCCAAGCAAATTTCAAATTGTCAGATTTTTGCGCAAGCATCTTGGTCCTTAATTCCTTGATTGTCTCTCAATTATTTGCATTCAAGGCCAAAAAAACCCCAAGCAAATTTCAAATTGTCAGATTTTTGCGCAAGCGTCTTGGTCCTTATTCTTCGATTGTCTCGTGCAAACATTACCCTACTTATCTTCATCAGAGCCGTGTGTGTGTATATATATGTGTGTGTGTGTGTGTGTGTGTGTGTGTGTGTGTGTGTGTGTGTGTGTGTATGTGTATGTGTATATATATATATATATATATATATATATATATATATATATATATATATATATATATATATGTAAGTAAATAAATAAATAAATAAATAAATAAATAAATAAAAACTCCATTGGAGATAAACATCCTTTTCCTATTCTCTTTGGTTCAGAGCCTCTCTTTCCCGCTGGGGGCTAGGAAGAAGGAGAAACAATTGGGAAGGGCGGGGTAAAGAGAAAGGGTGGGGGGGGGAAGCAAAGAGACTTACGGGTCCGGGGTCTCTCTCTGTCGCCATGGCAACACGGAACGGCAACAAGGCAAGAAGAGAAGGGTTTTAGTATCAAAACACGAAGAATGCCACTCATCCCGCCTGCAACTGTACATAAAAACACCCTCCCACGACGGTACAAAATGTGAAAATTAAATTATCACGGGGTTGCACCTCTCCGCCTCTTTAATTGGAGGAAATGGGGTGGTGGCGGTTCAAGGGCATTTGGGAAGGAAGACACCCCCCCCCCCGAAAAATTGATGCATTTTTTCCGCTTATTCCTTGTCAAAGTTGCATCCCTAAAACGATCCATATTGGAAGGCTGGCATTCGCTTCGGGCCAGCGGTAAGTGGGACCGGGTGATTAGCGATGAAAAGGACTCCGAATTCTCTTCCCCTTGACCGGGTGACACAGGTAAACTTTTGCAGCTGATAATCTAAGAAATACGGGTAGTCCTCGACTTACGACCGGGAAAATTTGTCACTATACGGGGCAGACGTGAAACGAAGCATTGTGGAGCTGTATCTGTTTTTAGGAGCTTTTTCTGGTGTTAAGCAAAGTTATTATCTCTTTTTCTTTGCTGTTAAGTCTGGTTACGGGAATCACTGCACTCAGTCGTTAAGTGAGACATCACACTACAATGATTTGCAACCTTCCCCTGTCAGTTTTCCCATTGGCTTTGCTTGCCGGAAGTAGGCCGGGAAGGTCTACGAATGGCAATCACGTGACCCCAGGTTGCTATAAGAGTTATATGTATACGGACTGGTCATGTCACCTTTGTTGGTGCCGTTTTAATTTCAAAAGATCTCTAAATGAATGGTCGTAAATCGAGGACTACCTGTGGCTATGCTACAAATCATCCATTAATAAACTACCGAGTATGAACTAAATCAGAGGTGTCTAACATTGGCAACTTTAAGACTTGGGGACTTCAATTCCCAGAACTCCCCAACCAGCCATGCTGGGAGAATTCCTCATGCTGGCTAGGGAATTCTGGGAGCTGAAGTCCACAAGTCTTAAAGTTGGACACCTCTGAGCTAAATACACTGAATGAAATAAATAAATGACCTAATAACAGCATACTCAAACAGTTATCTGACCAACTGCTCCACATTTACCCTTCACTTTTAGGAACAGTTGACATTTTTTCCCCTATTATCCCATTTCTAAATTTGGGTTGGGACCCTCAAAATTCCCACCTTATAAAGCTCATTTCATGGGGAATAGCAATCTTAATGCACACGAACAAACAGAAGATTATTTCAAAGTGAAAGAATCTTTGATTCTTTCAAAGTGACTCAAAATATCAGTACTGCATTTCTCAAACCTGGCAACTTTAAGGTAGGCGGACTTCAATCTCCAGAATTCCCAAACCAGCATGATTTTGTCCCCCAATATCAGACAATGGAGTTAGTCATCTGTTGGGAGAATCGTTTTAAACTAGACATTCAATGTTTCTTCGTATCTAGGGAAGCCACAATGAAAGCACGAGTCACAGCAATGTTTCTCAAACAGGGTAACTTTTAAGACATTTTTAAGAATTTAAGAATTCTGGGACCTGAAATTTATGAATGTTGGCTGGGGAATTCTGGGAGCTTATTTATTTATTAGTTAGTTAGATTTATATGCTGCCCTTCTCCAGAGTCTCAGGGCGGCTTACAATGCATTAAGCAATAGCCTTCATAATTTTGTATATACCTGCTTAGTAGGGCTTTCGGCCTCCCCTAAGCGGTGTGCTTTTTTATACAAAGTCAGCTTATTGCCCCCACAATCCGGGTCCTCATTTCACCTACCTCGGAAGGATGGAAGGCTGAGTCAACCTTGAGGTTGGTGAGATTTGAACTTGCAATAATTGCAGGCAGCTGGCAACTAAGTGCTACTTTAACAGCACACAGTCCACTGCACCACCAGGCTCTTTTTGAAGTCTACAAATGGTGGGTAGGGAATTCTGGGAGTTGAAGTCCACAAATGGTGGGTAGGGAATTCTGGGAGTTGAAGTCCACAAATGCTCATTGAGGAATTCTGGGGAAGTCCACAAATGCTCATTGAGGAATTCTGGGAGTTGAAGTCCACAAATGCTCATTGAGGAATTCTGGGGAAGTCCACAAATGCTCATTGAGGAATTCTGGGAGTTGAAGTCCACAAATGCTCATTGAGGAATTCTGTGAACTGAAGTCCACAAACAGTGGCTAGGGAATTCTGGGAGTTGAAGTCCGCAAATGCTCACTGGAGAATTCTGGGAATTGAAGTATGCAATTGAAGTATACCTTAATGTTACCAGGGTTGTTCTGATAGACCCAGCCTTCCCCAAATTTAGGCAAAATCTTTCATAGCTCACTCTCACAGTACAAAGATTATCTGGAGAAACCTACCTCGGTCGGCATCGAGAAGCCCTCGGTCATCCTTGGCAACCAGATGGGCCTGAGCCCCCAATGCTCCCGACAGTGCCAGCAGCCCTGAAGCGCTACCGAGGCTGGCCAGGCTGGCAGACTGGACGCCGGAAGGGTGAGGGGTCAACGGGATGGGGGGCGCGTGATGGGAAAGGTGTTGAGCTTGGAGCTGGTGCTGGGGAGACAGAAAGGAATTGAAGATCCTTAGAGGTCAACCAACTGGGGTTTTTTAATTGTTTAGAAAAGCGCTGTTGTCTTCTATCTTTGCACTTTAACGTTTTGAAGTTTGCCTCATTTGATTTCTTAAATCCTGCCTTTAATAGTTTGTAAGTAACTCAAGGCAGCTAACATATCTAATAATCCTTCTTCCTCCTAATTTCCCAACAACAATCACCCTGCGAGGTGATTGGGCTGAGAGTGAGGGACTAGAACTCACCGTCTCCCAGGGATTGGCCCAAGAGTCACCCAACTGTTATTTGTGCTTAAGGTAGGACTAGAATTCACCGTCTCCTAGTGATTGGCCCAGGCTCACCCAATTGGCTTTTGTGCTTAAGATAGGACTAGAATTCACTGCCTCCTGGTGATTGGGCCAGGGTTACCCAACTGGCTTTTGTGCTTAAGATAGGACTGGAATTCACCATCTCCTCGTAATTGGCCCAGAGTCATCCAACTAGTTTTTGAGCTTGATAGGACTAGAATTCACCATCTCCTGGTAACTGGCCCAGAGTCACCCAACTAGTTTTTGAGCTTGATAGGACTAGAATTCACCTTCTCCTGGCAATTGGCCCAGAGTCATCCAACTGGGTTTCGTGCCCAAGGCAGGACTAGAACTCACCGTTTCCTGGTTTCTAGGCCAGCACCTGAACCATTACACCTAACTGGCACTCTTATCTCTCTAATATTTGAGTCTTTAGAGCTGGCTTCTTATCTTTTTTATTTTTAATAATGTCTTCACTATTGGACATTTTTGTAAGCCATTCAGAGCTGCTGAGCATCCTATAACCACAATTAGGATCAGAATATCTGTTACTAAGCAAGACGGTTGTTAAGTGAGTCAAACCGGACTATGACTTTTTTCATGGTTAAGTGAATCACTGCAGTTGTTCAGTTAGTCACACGGTTGTTAAGTGAATCTGGCTTTCCCATTTGACTTTGCTTTTCAGAAGGTCGTAAATGACCACCAAATGGGGATGCTATGACAGTTGTAAGTGTGAGGACTGGTTGTAAGTTACTTTTTTCTGTAATACGTTCATACACTTGCTAAGCAAAAGGTTGTAAGTCAAGGACTGCCTATAGTCCTGTGACACACAAGAAAATTATTAATCATATACGTATATGCATTATTAATATATATATTTTTAAATGTTGAAGAAATGGGCTTTTTACACATTGAAAAAAATATATTAGGTAGTCCTCATTTAGTCCTTGTTTAGCAACTGACTCTTTTGGTGACCGATCACAGCTATAGCAGGGATGAAAGCAATAGGTAATCTTCGACTTACGGCCACAACAGAGCCCAATGTTTCTGTCGTTAAGAGAGACATTCATTAAGTGAGTTTTGCCCCATTTTACGATCTCTTGCCACGGTTGTTAAGTGAGTCACTGCAGTTGATAAGTCAGTAATCCTGTTGTTAAGTGAATCCGGCATCCTCTTGACACTGAAAGTTGCAAAAGGGGATCACATGATCTTCGGACAGAGCAACGGTTGCAAGTATGAACCAGTCGCCAACATCGGAATTTTGATCACCTGATCATGGGGATACCTGCAAAGGTTGTTAACTGTGGAAAATGGTCGTAAGTCTCTTTTTTTCAGTGTCGTTGTAGCTTCGAACAGTCACTAAAGGAACTGTTGTAAGGGGTGGGGGGAGCTACCTATAATAAATGTGTTTATGACCTTTGCAGGTCGATAAAGGGGAAAAAAAACTCCTGAAGAACGTAAGATCCAGTTTCTCATAGTAACTGCTTCTCTTAATAACTGAATCGCCGAGTCCCAATTCTGGTTGCTAAACGAGGAATATCTGCATCTGTAGCAAACTGAATATATACAAATTGTGCAGAATGTACACAATACAAAAAAAGGGGGTGGGGGAATCTCATGGCATACGAGAAACAACCCCCTGGCACAATTGTGTGTGTGTAGCACGCCGATTGAAAACATGGCTATAAAACAATGCAACCGTATTTGCACTGAGGCACAGCAAGGACTGCTTTTAATGCGTCCCCTTTTATGGTTTATATTGTTACTGCTACATTAATTTTTATTAATTAGATATTAGCTGCTAGGAGCCTTGGCAGCTGAATGGGAAGCAGAGATGGGCAGGTAGAAAGATAAGGGACAGCTGTCAGCAACCCCTTCAAAGGCTGATTATCTGAGCAAGGCAGGGTCCCCGGAGATTTCCGCGGGGTGTGTGGTTAAAAAAAAAAAAAAGACAAAATACAACCGACCCTTCAAAGTTACAACAGATTCCCCCACCCCCCCCAAAAAAGGTACAGGCTGTCTTCAAGTTACAACCACAATTGAGCCCAAAATTTATGTTTGCTATGTGAGAAATCTGTTAAGGGAGTTTGCTCCGTTTCAACGACGGTCCTCGCCACCTTTATCAAGTGAATCGGTGCACTGCTTAAATTAGTAAAACAGTCGTTAAGTGAATCTGGATTCCCCCTTGGTTTTTCCTTTTTTAGAAGGTCATATGACTCCGGGACATTGCGACCGTCATAAATGTGAGCCAGTTGTTCAAACGAACTAGACAATGTTGTTTCTTCGTGTCGTGTCATATATATGGGTATATGCAGTGGTGGGATTCAGCCGGTTCGGACGAATCGGTTGTTAAATTGCTGGGCTGGCCCCGCCCCTACCCACCCCGCCCGTTCCAGGAGTCCCCACACCCCACTTTTGGCTCCCAGGTAAGTGCAGGGAGGCCTACTAGGCCCAAAACGGGAAACTGGGGGATGCGACACCCCCACTCCCGGCAGCCCATGTTTGCTTCAAGGAGGCTGCAGGGAGGCTTACTAGGCCCAAAATGGGGCGTCAGGGGCAGTGCCCCCACGCTGCCCATTTTTGCTCCAGGGGGGTGCAGGAGGCTGAGTGCTGCCTGTCACACACCCCTGGCCACGCCCACCATGGCCACACCCACCCAGCCGGTCATTATTTGAATCCCACCACTGGGTAGTATATGCATAATTTTGCATTTATTTATTTATTTATTTTATTTATTCATTCATTCATTCATTCATTAAAATAAAGTTATTCTTCTATTCTATATAAATCACATGACCATGGAGACACTGCAACGGTCATAAGTGTCAGAAATGGTCGTAAGTAAGAACCATGGTCACGACATGCTTTTTATCAATGCCATTGGTAACTTGGAATGGTCACTAAATGAACTGTTGTAAGTCGAGGACTACCTGTACTTACGACCAGGTTCCGAAGCTTCAACGGCTACCCCCCACCTTCTGTGGTCATGTGACCACATTTTGGACTCTGGGCAATCAATTCACGTTTACAGTTTTAGGCAAAAATGCCCCGTAGCAAGTAATGGTTTCCCATGAATTGACTTCATGACCATGGTGATTCACTTAACGATGTTTGCAAACAAAGGTTGAAAAATTGGGTGATGATCTGCTTTACGACTGTCATGACTAATCACGGGCAAGCTCCATTACCGCCTTGAGTCCTTGGCTTACAACCACAATTGAGCCCAAAATTTATGTTGCTAAGCAAGTCAGTCCAGTGAATTTTGCCTCATTTTATGACCTTTCCTTGCCACAGTCGTTAAGCGAATCCCTGCAGTGATTAAGGCAGTAACTGAATGGTGGAGGACGGAAGGATTCATATTCCTTGTAATCATCTAATCATTAAGACTCTGAGGGTCCTTGAGGCCACTTGGAGGTTTATCTGTGCCCTCAGGGTCACCTGAATAGAATAAACCTCCAAATGGTCTCAAGGATCCTCAGAGAGAGTGCTAACAACCAGAGGACTGCAAAAGATATAAATCCTTCCATTCTCCGCCATTCAATCAGAACTGAAGAAGCCTCTTGGATGAGAAGTGAAACGTCTTCAAGAGAAAACAAAGTCCAATTGACTTTTGAAAAAGCACCTTTGGGTTCTGTCCATCGGTGGACCCAACTGGTAGGACTGTGTTACATTGACTGTGGATGGTTGTTTTTTGGGGGGGAAAAGCAGGGTGGAGGTTTACCGACATCCTGTCTGTCGTGGTTTAGCAGTGTAATAAAAGATTTGAATGTTGCCTGCATCCTGGGTCAGAACACTCCCCATCTCCTGCTGTTGTGGCCTGCCGACTGCCGGCCCCTCCAGCAGCCAAATCAGAAGAGGAGGCCGTGGGTCAGGGTCAGCAACAAGGCAACCTGAGAGCTCCGAGGCGGTGAGGAAATGGAGCTGGCAGAGAGAGAGAGAGACAGAGGCAGAGCCTGGTCCATCGGTCAGCCCTCAGATGGAGAGTCAGTAGCCCCCAAGTCTGGGTCCAGTGCCTGAAACGTGCAGAAGGCAGAGGAGAGGAGAGCAGTGGAAATCAATGGGCTGGTCCTCGGGACGGAAGAGCCACTGCTGCTAGCAAAGCCCGACCCTAGCTCTAGGGATAAAAGGCAGGGGGTGGAGATGAATGGATGTGGCAGACAACTATTTATCTCCCGGTCGGACAGACTTGTTAGCCTGCGGTGAGGAAGAAACATTTTCGCAGGGTTGCCAGCGCTCCTAATAAAGGAATCAGAGCTTCAACTACAGATGGTCTGTTTTGTTTAGGGAGCTGGATCAGAACACCTGCCTACAAGCTCCCCAGAAACCTCGAACTGTCGTTGAGAGAAACGAAAAGATGGACTAAGGTGGGCCTTAATGCCTTTTTTTCTCCTCATGCTTTTCCCCTCGCATGTACATCAGAGGTCGAGACAGATCTTTGAGGTGTCTTTTCAAAGACCGAAGCCAACATCTCCGCCAGGCTGCTGTTATCAAAGACGGAAAAGCTGCTTTTTTTCCCTCACAAGAACCACCTCGCATCCGTCCTCTCAACAGGTCAGCTGAGGCTAAGAAAAGCTTGCAAAAGAACGCCCCCCTTCCTGAAGCAAATCTGAGCCAACAGAGGGAAATACAGGTAGTCCTCAACATACGGCCACAACCGAGCCCAGGATTGATGCTGCTAAGTGAGAAATGGGCTCAGCGAGTTTTGTCCCGTTTTACGACTTCTCTTGCCCCGTTCCTGAAGCGGATCCCTGCAGTTTGTTAAATCGGTAACTGCGGTCATGAAGTGAATCTGGCTCTCCCCCCCCCCCCTTGACGTCACTGGTCAGGAGGTCGCAAAAGGAGACCACGCGACCTGGGACGCTGCGACCGTCATGAATGCGAACCGGCTGCCAAGCATCCGAATGTAAATCACATGACTGTGGGGAGGCGGCGACGGACATAAATGTGAAAAATGGTCACAAGTCACTTTTTTCAGTGTCATTGTACCTTTGAGCGGTCACTAAAGGAACTGATGTAAGTCGAGGACTGCCTGTATTTGCAGGTTAGGGTTGAAATGAGGGGTCCTTGGTGTTCTCTGAGCTTGGTTGTTTCCTTTGGCAAGACTTTGTCTTAACAAACTAAGTAACATCATCAGCGCTAGTCAAGAGTGCGGTTTGCTTCTCAGTTTATATTCCAGTGGCTCCCCCTGTCAGTTCTGGTGGGAGTGGTATTTGGTTGGGATATTTACCGCTGCCTTGTTTGGCAGTTCCTTGATTGGGATGTTGTTTGCTTCTTGATTATCAGTCTAATGTTAAAAAGGAGCCTGGATAGCTCAGCAGACTAAAGCCTGTTATTAACATTCAGCTGTCTGCAATTACTGTAAGATTGAATCTCACCAGGCTCAAGGTTGACTCAGCCTTCCATTCTTTCTAAGGTTGGTAAATTGAGGACCCAGTTTGTGGGGGTAATAAGATGACTTTGTATAAAATCTACAAAATTATGAAGGCTTAGCGCATTGTAAGCCGCCCTGAGTCTCCGGAGAAGGGCGGCATATAAATCTAATTAAAAAAAAAAAAAATCTCCCCACTACCCCGTTTCCCCGAAAATAGGACCCAACCAGAAAATAAATCCTAGCATGATTTTTCAGGATGCTCATAATATAAGCCCTTACCAAAATAAGCCCCAGTTACGATTGTCAGCCAGGCAGATCAGGGGTGAAATGTAAAATGTGTTACTACCGGTTCTGTGGGCGTGGCTTGGTGGTGGTGGGGGGTAATGTGACTGGGTGGGTGTGGCCAATTTAAAAAAAAAATTCCATTTTTTTTAATGCTTTGAAAAGCCTCTGGCGATCAGGCAACTCAGCTGGGATCGTCAGAGGCATTTTAAAAAATACCTCTCTGCCGATCAGGCAACTCAGCTGGGATCGTCAGAGACTTTTCAAAGCATTTTTTTTTACCACCTCTTCGGCCAAGAGGTTGCAGAAAAAAATGCTTTGAAAAGCCTCCAACGATCCCAGCTGAGTCGCACGATCATCAGAGGCTTTTTTTTTTTACTTTTAAAAGCATTTTTTCAGCGGAAGAGGTTGTAGAAAAAATGTTTTTAAAAGTAAAAAAAAAAAGCCTCTGATGATCGTGCGGCTCAGCTGTGCATGGGGGGGGGGAGGGATTTTTGCTACAGGTTCTCCGAACCACCTGCCACCATCGCTACCGGATCGGGTGATCCGGTCCGAACCGGGAGCATTTCACCCCTGAGACAGATGCATTTAGTACCGTATTTCCCCCAAAATAAGAACATATTTTTCTTATTTTCTGGTTCCCCCTAACCAAAAAATAAGCCCGTCTTTTGGAGCAAAGATTAATATAAGACCCAGTCTTATTTTTGGGGAAACACGATAGCCCTGATGATGTTATCTAGTTGGGTCATGAAACGTCTCCAAGAAAATAACCAAGTGCAGCGAGAACACCAAGGACCTCACAGTTGTCGTCGTTGTCCTCCTCCTCCTCCTCTCCACAAACCCTATTCATTTCTAGCACTGATAACGTTACCAAGTTGGATCATGAAACATTTCCAAGAAAACCACCAAGCTCAGAGGACACCAAGGACACTACAGTCTGTCTGTCTTTCTTTCCTTCCTTTCTTCTTTTTCTTTCTTTCTTTCTTTTTCTTTCTTTCCTTTCTTCCTTTGTTCTTTCTTTCTTTCTTTCTTTCTTTCTTTCTTTCTTTCTTTCTTTCTTTCTTTCTTTCTTTCTTTCTTTCTTTCTTCTTTTTCTTTCTTTCTCTCTCTCTCTCCCTTCCTTCCTCCTTCCCCTTCCCACAAATCACACCCCCTTCTAGCACTGATGAAGTTACCTAGTTGGATCATGAAATGTTTCCAAGAAAACCACCAAGCTCAGAGGACACCAAGGATCCCACAGTCTGTCTGTCTTTCTTTCTTTCTTTTTTTCCTTCCTTCCTTTTTTCTTTCTTTCTCTTTCCTTCCTTCCTTCTTTTTCTTTCTTTCTTTCTCTCTCTCTCTCTCTCCCCCTTCCTTCCTCCTACCCCTTCCCACAAATCACACCCCCTTCTAGCACTGATGAAGTTCCTTACATGGAAACGTCCCCAAGAAAACAACCAAGCTCAGAGGACACCAAGGACCCCACAGTCTGTCTGTCTTTCTTTCTTTCTTTCTTTCTTTCTTTCTTTCTCCTTCCTTCCTTCTTTTTTCTTTCTTTCTTTGCTTTCTTTCTTTCTTCTTCCTTCCTTTTCTTTCTTTCTTTCTTTCTCTCTCTCTCCCTTCCTTCCTTCCTCCTTCCCCTTCCCACAAATCACACCCCCTTCTAGCACTGATGAAGTTACCTAGTTAGATAATGAAACATCTCCAAGAAAACAACCAAGTTCAGAGAACACCAAGAAGGCCATCGATCAGAATATCTTCCTCTGAATTCATACCCAGCAGTTAAAACAGCTGTGTCTCTTTCTCCCTTTACGTATCCCAAAGACCACCAGCTGGGGCTTATGGGTCACACTTGCTCACCCTAAATTTTGCAGCGGCCTTCCTGCAAAGGGAGAGCTCCCGCCCCTTCCCCCACCCTGCAAACCCAGCCCGGGCATCCCCCATAAAAGATGCAAAGACACGAATGAAGGCCAAGACAATCTGAACAACAACAACCAAAAAAAAAAAAAAAAAAAAAAGAACACAATTCCCCAGGACGCAGCAAAATCCATCAAAGTTTGCAGGAGACGAGAGCCTGCTAGGAGGCTCAGCTCGGTAAATAATGAATGATCTCAAAAAGAACCTTGCAAAACAAAAAACAAAAAAAACCGAGGGGGGAGGAGAGAAAGAGGAAGGCTCAGCCCGGTTTGCAGCAAACCGGGCGAGGAGGTGGAGGGGCCGGGGAGAGGGAGGAAGGGAGAGCCAGGAAGAAGCAAGGCGTCCATTAGGATCCGATTTAGACAGCCGAGCCTTCTCTCGCCCTCGATTACGGCCCTCAAATCAAATATTAAAGAAAAGAAGCGATCGAGTCGCCACAAAGGCCTCGGTGCAGTTACACTGGAGCCAGCTTCGTTGGCAATTTCCAAGGGCATTAAAAACCTTCCCCCCGCGCCCCCCCCCCCCGGTACGACGACATACAGGCAAAGCTTTCAAAACACACAAGGCATTCTTAGATTAAAAGAGAAAAAATAAAGGGGGGGGGGCAAGGATTTTAAAGCACCCGGAAATTGCCAATGCGGCCGATCCGAGGGACACTCCTCAGCCACCGCAAGCGTTTTGCACAAGCAAACGAGGCGAAGAAAGACGGAAGGTCCTCGGCTTATGACCACAATCGGGGGGGGGGGGGGGGCGGAATTTAGTATGTAGTGTATATTGGAGGTGGTAACCCTCTGAGAGCTGCAGGCAAGAAAAATTCATTTTAATGTATGCTGATTAGTGTACATTCAAAGTGACAAGTTATTATTCTGTTCTGTCCTGTCCTGTCCTATCCTATTCCCTTCAACTCCACTCCACTCTACTCCACTCTCCATTCCATTCCATTCCATATTCCATTCCATATTCTGTTCTGTTCTGTTCCGTTCCATTCCATATTCTCTTCTATTCCATTCCATTCCATTCCATTCCATTCCATTCCATTCCATTCCATTCCATATCTATTTTTTATTTTATTTTATTTTATTTTATTTTATTATTTTATTTTATTTATTTATTTTATTTTATTTTATTATTTTATTATTTATTATTTCATTTATTTATTTATTTATTATTTATTTTATTTTATTTTATTTTATTTTATTTTATTATTTTATTTTATTTATTTTATTTATTTTATTATTTTATTTTATTTTATTTTATTTTATTTTATTTTATTTTATTTTATTTTATTTTATTTTATTTTATTATTCTATTCTATTCTATTCTATTCTATTCTATTCTATTCTATTCTATTCTATGCCATGCCATGCCATGCCATGCCATGCCATGCCATTCCATTCCATTCCATTCCATTCTAAATTTCTGTTGCTAAGCAGAATGGTTGGTAAATGAGCGGTGTTCCATTTCACAAGCTTTTGGCCAGGGGTGGTTAAGCGAATCGGTGCGGTTGTAAAATGAATTGTGGTGGTCGTTAAGCGAATACGGTTTTTCCCCCCTGCTGACGTTTCATTTTATTGGTTGTAAATCTTCTAGAGTCGCCTCTGAGAAAGATGGACAGCATACTGGTAAATAAATAAGATACATAAAATGCTGCTCAGGCTTGCAATCTCCCAAGAAAATCACAATTTTCCTTTTCTCTCAACCAGGAAACCCGACTTAAGGCTTGTTGTAAGGACTGCCTCTACTTACAACCCAGATTTGAAGTACCAACAGCTGTTCTTGTCATCACAGGATTACAACTTCGGCACTTGGCAATCAGTTTGCATTTCCTGCTCTTTGCAGTGTCCCAGCACCATTGTTGTGATCATTTCCACCAGTAACTATCTTTACAGGTAGTCCTCGACTTACAACCACCATCGAGCCCAAAACGTACGTTGCTAAGTGAGAAATTGGTTACGTGAGTTTTGCTGCATTTTATGACCTTTCTTGCAACCATTGTTACGTGAATTCCCGCAACTGTTAAATTAGTAACAGAGTTAAGTGAATCTGGTTTCCTGTTGTGATCTAGGCTTCCTGAGTCATTAAAACACACGAGTAGTCCCAAAAACCATTTTTTGTAACAGCTGTGAATTACGTTCACTCACAGCTGAGTCCCAATTAGTTGCAAAAAGTTCTTCGGGAAAAATCCTTCGGGATAATCACCAACCTTTATCTCCTTTGACACTCTGCCAAAGACTTACTTGGCAAAGCCACACAGAGTCTAGAATCAAACAGAGATGCCGACTGGGAACAGAATTAAGAACGTTGCTTTCCTGCAAAGGGCCCACGTGCCTTATGGGAGGGGCCAATCATCTCCAGGCCTTACTCCTGAGTTGTCCCTTTTGTTCTAACTCTTCTTGCCTTCTGGCAGCTCTGCTCATGCGCGCACTAGGAACAGGCTCCTCCTGTTTCTCTGCCTCTCTGATATCCAACTCGCGAGGCTCCGGAGTCGGTGTATCACTTCCAGATGGTCCTGGCCCCATCTCTGCCTTCGATGCAGAGCCCTCGTCTGAGCCTTCTCCAGACTCCAGGACTGGCCCATGTTCCTCCCCAGCTTCCTCAGTGTCCGACTCAGCTGCCAGCTCCACAGGCTGCTGGCGGACCACCACATTTCCCCCATGGACTTTGCTTGTCAGAAGGGGATCGATTGCGTGACCCCAGGACACTGCAACCGTCATAAATATGAGTCAGTTGCCAAGCATTTGAATTTAAATCGTGAGACCAAGGAAATGGATAAGTGTGAAAAATGGTCTTAAGTCCTTTTTTCAGTGCCGTTGCAACTTCGAATGGTCACTAAGCGAACTGTTGTAAGTCAAGGACTACCTGTACTTCCAATTTCTTGCAAAGAAAAAAAGCGCTCATTGAGGACAATGGATTTGCTTAACGGTTCCTGCAATAAAGATTGTTAAATCGGTCAACAGTTGTTTGGTGATCTCCTCGATGACCGACACACCTTACGACTGCAATTCCAAGCTGAATTACAGTGATAAGTCGAGGATGGCATAGAGCCGGGGTGGGTGGTTGGGCCCACCCGTGATTTCCGCAATCGGTACTGGTGAACCGGTCCAAACCGGCTAAATACCACCTCTCTTGGCACAGAAACAACAAGCCTCAATTGTAGCACTGCAGATTTTGTTTAAAATAAGAAAAGAACTTCTTCAGAGCGGGTAGAACAGCTTGCACAACAAAGTTGTGGGTTCTCCATCTCGGGAGGGTTTTGTGAGGAGGCTGGACAACCACACAGCCCAGCGTTTCTCAATCTTTTAACTTTAAGACAGGTAGACTTCAACTCCCAGCATTTCCCCCCCCCCCCAACCAGCCTACCCCTGGTGCCTGAAAACCTGGAAATTCTTTTGCATGGAAACCTAGAATAGTGGAGTTGGTACCCCAAAAGGTCATCTAGTCCAACCCTCTGGCCTGGGCAGAAAAAGCAATTAAAATCCTAAAGTCTTAGAATTTAGAACGGCAGCCTTAAAGATAAGTCTCGTCCAACCCTCTGCATTCTGCTGGGAAAAATAAATAAATAAAAACCTAAAATGGTGGAGTTGAATCTAGTCTAGTCCAGGGGTGTTTAAATCTGGCCTGCAAGGCTGGCCTGGAAATATCAAAGGACTGGGCCGCGGTGCCAGCCAAAACGGGCCTCGTGGGGCCCCCGCAAGGCCTGATTTTGGCCAGCAGAGTGCTTCTGGAGGTCGGGGAGTACTGTGGAAAGAAAAAAGGGAAAAAGTATGAGCATGAGTTTGACTCATGCTGAAGCATGACTTCAGCATGAGTCAAACACCTACCCTGGCCACACCCACCATGGCCACGTCGACCCCCGGCCCTCCAAGGTCAAACATAACCCTGATGCGGCCCTCAATGAAATCGAATTTGACACCCCTGGTCTAGTCCAACCCTCTGCTCTATGCAGAAGAAAAAAAAGTATTCCAAAGTTGTGGAGTTGGAAGGTTCCCTAAAGATCATCTAGTCCAGCCCTCGGGAGGAGAGTGCAGAAAAAACCAGAACTCTAAAATAGTGAAGCCGAAAGATCACCTAGGCCAGTGATGGCTAACCTTTTTGCCCTCACGTGCCAAAAGTTTGTGCACGTGTGTGCCCACACCCATAATTCAATGCGCCCTGTTCCCATACACGTGTGACCCCACCCCCCCATGCTCCCCCCGCTTTAGGCCTGGTAAGCCCATTTTTTGCCCTCCCCAGGCTCCAGAGGCTTTCTAGAAGCCTGGGGAGGGTGAAAACTGCCTTCCCCATCTCCCTGAAGGCCCTCTGGAGGCTGGAAACAGCCTGTTTCCTGATTTCCGGTGGGCCTGGAAGGGCCGAAAATCAGGTGGCCGGCGCGCGCATGCGTGCTGGCGCTGAGCTAGGGCAGCACTCGTGTACCCCCAGATACGGCTCCGCGTGCCACCTGTGGCACTCGTGCCATAGATTACCATCACGGACCTAGTCCAAACCTCTACACCATGCAAAAGTCGTGGAGTTGAAAGGTTCCCTAAAGATCATCTAGTCCCGTGATGGCGAATCTATGGTACGTGTGCCACAGGTGGCACGTGGAGCCATATTGGTGGGCACGTGAGCATTGCCCTAGTTCAGCTCTGGCACACATGTGTGCGCTGGCCAGCTCATTTTTAGGCCCTCTGGGCCCACTGGAAGTCAGGAAACAGGCTGTTTCCGGCCTCTGAAGGGCCTCCAGTGGGGCTGGGAAAGGTCCATTTTTCACTCTCCCCAGGCTCCAGAACCTTTCAAGGAGTCTGGGGAGGGCAAAAATGTCTTCCCTCTCCCCTGGGGCTGGAAACAGAGGGATGGGGTGGGGAAGTTCATTTACGTCCTCCCCAGGATCCTAGAAAGGCTCTGGAGCCTGGAGAGGGCAAAAAACAGGCCTACTTGGCTCACTGGGCCATCATGTGCCAAAAGCATGGGGAGTGTGGGATGCTCATGTGCAGGGCACATTGAATTATGGGTGTGGACACCCATGCGCACGTCCCCCCCCCATGTTCCCCCCGCTTTTGGCAAGCGATGGCAAAAAGGTTAGCTATGACTGATCTAGTCCAACCTTTGTGCTTCCCAAAATACTAATTCAGCCACCCTTGAGAAGTGGCCGTCTGTCTCTTCAAAACCACCAGAGGTTGTGAACTCCCAACACCTAGAAGCAAAGTTGTGCAATCTTGTACAACTCCCAACGATGAGAAGTTTCTCCTTAAACCCAGAGAAATGTACCAGATGCCAAATGACCCAGATTCACCAAAAAAACCCACAAGAGTCTCTCTGGGCACCAAGACCACCTCAACAAGAGACAGAAAAGGGAGTCCTACGTACCCCAATTGCCACATTCAGTTCTGCCACCGTCACCTGCTTCGCCCGTTCCACCGCCTGGACTACTTGTTGTTGGTGCTACCGAAAAACAAAAACAAAAGGGGTGAGAAACATGATTATCATTTACAAAACTGGGTCTGTTTTAAATCATGACGGTGGTGGATTTATCTTCCTCTTTACGTCCAAGATGCTCAGAATCACTTCATAGGCTAGAACTCCCAGTCTCCTAGTAACTGGCTTAAAGTCACCCGACCAGCATTCATGCCTAAAGTAGGATTAGAACTCACAGCTTCCTGGTGATTGGCTCAAAGTCACCAGCCGGCATTCATCCGTAAGGCAGGACTAGAAATTAGTGTCCTGGTGATTGGCCCAAAGTCCCCCAGCCAGCTTCCATGGCTAATGCAGGACTTGAACTCATGATCTCTCACTTTGTAGCCTGGTGCTTTAACCACTGGACCAAACTATGAACCTGCATACTGAGTTTGGATCTGGGAAAAAACCCAGCAATAAGGTAATAATTGTTTCAAGAACAATTAATACACTTGAAATTAAACAAGTCTAAAGTCACCAAGCTGGCTTTCGTGCCTAAGGTGGGACTAGAACTCACTGCTTCCTCATGATTAGTCGAAAGTCACCCAGACAGATTTCATCCCTAAGGCAAGAACTCCCAGTCTTCTGGTGATTGGCTCAAAGTCACCCAGCTGGCTTTTGTGCCTAAGGTGGGACTAGAACTCCCAGTCTCCTGGTGATTGGTCCAAAATCACTCAGCTGGCTTTCACGCCTAAGGCAGGACTAGAATTCCCAGTCTCCTGGTGATTGATCCAAAATCACTTAGCTGGCTTTCACGCCTAAGGCAGGACTAGAACTTCCAGTCTTCTGGTGATTGGCTCAAAGTCACCCAGCCGGCTTTCATGCCTACAATGGGATTAGAACTCACCATCTCCCTTTTTCTAGCTTTAGTGCCTTCATCACTGGACCAAACTGGTTTCCATGGGTTTTTTTTAAAGCTGAAAATCTTACACCCTGCCTGCAAATAGGACGGGAGAAAGGAATAACCTGGTGTGACACTCACCTCCTGAGACAGGAACGGGATGAGCTGAGCACAGATGACGTTCAGCCGCTTGGCAATCTCCGTCTGCAAGGGGGAAAAGGGAAGGGGGAGAGGGCAGGAGGAAGGGAAAATGCCATTACAGTGTATCTACCTGAATTCCCACAAAACAGAATAGAAAGAGAACGAGAAATAGAAGGGGAGGGGAGGGGAGGAGGAGAGGAGAGGAGAACAAGAGTTGAAAGGGACCTTGTAGGTCATCTAGTCCAACCCCTGCCCAAGCCGGAGACCCTACACCAGTGATGGCTAACCTTTTTGCCATCATATACCAAAAGCGGGGGGAGCAAAGGGGGGGGTCACATGCATGTGTACCCACACCCATAATTCTATGCACCCTGTCCCCCCACGCATGTGGGCCTCACCTGCGCTCCCCCTGCTTTTGGCACGCAATGGCATGGTGGGCCCAGTAGAGCCATTTTTCACTCTCCCCGGGCTCCAGAGCCTTTCTAGGAGCCTGGGGAGGGCAAAAATGGCCTTCCCCATCCCCAGAGGCCCTCTGGAGGCTGGAAACAACATGTTTCCTGACTTCCGGTGGGCCCAGAAGGCTCGAAAATCAGCTGGCTGGCGCATGCATGCATGCCAGAGCTGAGCTCACATGCCCACCGATATGGCTCCGCGTGCCATATCGGCCCTACACCATTTCTGACAGATGGCAGTCCAGTCTCTTCTTGAAAATCCCCAGTGATGAAGCTCCCACAACTTCTGAAGGCAACCTCATGTTCCATGGGTTGATTGTTCTCATTGTCAGAAAGTGTCTCCTTAGATTCCAGTGCTTTATCTGCTTTTCATGCAAAACTCTTCACTTTTAATCTTTAACGTGGTCCCCGGGCTGTTTTGTTTTCCTCAAAATCCGATACCGCCGTCTGAAAATCCAGCAGGGAGCACACAAGCCCTGTTGAACTGACAACTTGGCCTTTGCAAACGCCGAAATTTTTCTGCTTTTGAAAGCAGGCTACGCCTTGTCCTCGTTCTCATGGGCGGTTTTGCCCGCTCGTCAACCTGACAGAACAGCATTTCCACTGCCTTTCTCCAGGATCCTGGGTTCAACTTCCTAGTACTCCTTGAATTACGACCGTCACGGAGTCCGCCCATCAAGGTCGTAAAGTCATGACGGCTATAAAATAACCACAATGGTCTGACTCCACTGCCGGTCGTAATTCAAGGACTGATTTTACGACTTCGGCTGTTATTTCTTCCTGCGAGTCTTGGCTAGCCACCAAACTCAGATTTTGAGCCGAGGATTACAAGCCCCGTGTAGAAAGCAGTTTGACTCTTTCCAATGAAATAAATTGGATTAAGTTTATTTGAAATAAATTAATCTGAAATAAACAATTCCAGCGTTGGTCAGCTTCAAAATTCAAATCAGCAAAAATAAAAATGAAATATATACACACTGGAAGACTGGCTTTCCTGCAACATCTATATTATTTTTTATAATTCCATGATATTCTAATCCCCAAATCAAAGTTTTGTTTCTCTTAGTTTTCTCGCAAATGTGGGTAGTCCTCAACTTACGGTCGCAATGGCGCCCGAAATTTCTGTTGCTACGTGAGACGGCTGTTAAGTGAGTTTTGTCCCATTTTATCACTTTTCTTGCCATAGTTCAGTGGTGGGATTCAGCTGGTTCGGTCCGGTTCGGTTAATCCGGGAGCGGTGACTATGGGAGACTCCGCCCACCTGCCCTGATGTAATGTGTGGCTACTGTGCATGTGTAAAGGCGGCATGTGGGAGCGTAGCACCCGTGCGCGCGCTCACATTTGCAAACCGGTAGGGAAGGTAAGTGAATCCCACCTCTCCCACCGTTGTTAAGTGAATCACTGCAGTCGTTCAATTAGTAATATGGTTGTAAAGCGAATCCAGTTTTTCTCCATCGTTCGTCAGAAGGTTGCAAAAGGGGATCAACGTGACTCCAGGACACTGCAACCGTCGTAAGTATGAGTCAATTGCCAAGCATCTGAATTTTCATCACATGACCACGGAGGGATGTTGCAACGGTCGTCCAGTATGAAAAACGGTCATTAATGATTTTTTCTGGTGCCACTGTAAACTTCGAACGGTCACTAAACGAACGGTTGGAACTTGAAAGACTGCCTGCATTTCGTCGCCTTGCCACAGAGAGAGAACCAAGCCACTGCTTTGAAGTTGTCCAAAACACAAAAATTTGCCGGGGTCTCCATCAGCGATTTAAAGGAGTAGAGGCCTCCCGAGCATGCACAGAGTGCCTGACTCTCATCGGTTCTCTATTTCACTATGGAAACCCTCCAACGCATTGAAAACTGGGCAGGAACGGGGTAAAGTTTTTTAAATTTTTGCCATCCCCTTTAGCATCTGCATTCATTTTACCGGTGATATAAAGCTTCTGATTTTGTTTTTTTTTAAAGAAAGATAGGACTTGCCAGGAAAAAAAAAAAAAGGAGAGCGAGAGCGAGAGAGAGAGAAGGAGAAAGGAGAGGAATGGAGACAGTAAGTACTTTCTGGGAAAAATTTAATTCTCTCTTGGGGGCTGCATAATGGATTTGCCTTTCTAATGCACTTGTGGCCAGGCACCTCCGGTGGAGGGGAGGGGGGTGCGAGGGGGAAAGCTGTCTCCAATTCACTTTCAGCTCGTTAATGTTCAATTTAGTGGCCTTTTAACGCTTTGCCCGGATGAGAAACGATCAAACCCGCCTGCCCAGATTTCCTGCTCCTGGCATAAAATTGCTTGCCACGCTTCCGTCCGTCCCTCCTTTCTTCCAGTGTGCAAAGGAGAAATAATACACAAACATACAATATCTTTCTTTTTAGATTCCTTCCCACCCCCACCCCAAAAAAATTCCTAACTCCTTTCTGGAATACAAGCAGTCCTCAACTTATGACAGCAATTAGAATGGAATAGAACAACAGAGTTGGAAGGGGCCTTGGAGGTCTTCTAGTCCAACCCCCTGCTTAGGCAGGAAAACCTACACCACTTCAGACACATGGGTATCCAATCTCCTCCTTAAAAACTTCCAGTGTTGGAGCATTTGCAACTTCTGGAGGCAAGTTGTTCCATTGGTTAATTGTTCTAGGTGGCTCAGTGGCTAAGACGCTGAGCTTGTCGATCAGAAAGGTCGGCAGTTCGAATCCCTTGTATAGGTCTTCTGCGTGAGTAGGGAGGTTGGACTAGATGACCTCCAAGGTCCCTTCCAACTGTTACTGTTCTGTTAAATTTCTGCTTAGTTCCAAGTTGCTTCTCTCCTTGATGAGTTTCCACCCATTGCTTCTTGGCCTGCCTTTGTGTGCTTTGGAGAATCGCTTGATTCCCTCTTCTTTGTGGCAACCTCTGAGATATTGGAAGACTGCTATCCTGTCTCCCCTAGTCCTTCTTTTCATTAAACTGAACATACCCAGTTCCCGCAACCGTTCTTCATATGTTTTAGCTTCCAGTCTCCTAATCATCTCTGTTGCTCTTCTCTGCACTCTTTCTAGAGTCCCCACATCTTTTTTACATCGTAGTGACCAATACTGGATTCCAAGTCTGGCCTTACCAAGGCATTATAAAGTGGTCTTAACACTTCATGTGATCTTGATTCTATCCCTCTGTTGATGCAGCCAAGAACTGTGTTGGCTTTTTTGGCAGCTGCTGCACATGGCTGGCTCATATCTAAATGGTTGTCCACTAAGACTCCAAGATCCCGCTCACAGTTACTACTATTGAGCAAGGAACCACCTATACTGTACCTGTGCATTTTGTTTTTCTTCCCTAAATGTAGAACCTTCCTTTTCTCACTGTTGAATTTCATCTTGTTAGATAGCGCCCAATGTTCAACTCTTGTCAATATCCTTCTGTATCTTGAGCCTATATTCTGGAGTGTTGGCTGTTCCTGCTAGCTTGATGTTGCCTGCAAATTTGATGAGTTCCCCATCTATTGAGACCAAGCTTTCAGTTATTAAGCGGGACGCTCCACTTCCTGGCCACAGTTGTTAAGGGTTATCACTGCAGTCGTTAAATTAGGAATACGGTTGCGAAGTCAATCTGGCTACCGCATTGGTTTGCTTGTCAGGTGGTCGCAAAAGGGGGAGTCACATAATCCCGGGCCATGGCAACCGTCATAAATATGAGTCAATTGCCAAGCATCTGAATTTGGACAGTCGTTAAGTGTGAAAAACGGCCATAAGTCACGTTTCTCAGTGCTTTGTAACTTGGAAAAGCCATGCTAAGAATTCGAACGTTTGGTAACGGACTCGTATTTATGACGGTTGCAGTGTCCCGGGGTCACGCAATCTCATTTTGCGACCTTCTGACAAGCAAAGTCATTGGGGGAAAGCCAGATTCGCGTAACAAATGTGTTGTTAACTTAATGATTGCAGTGATTCACTTAACAACCCTGGCGATTTCTTAAGTAACCAAAACGTGGTGAAATCAGACACGGCTCACTCAACAACCGCCTTGCTTAAGCCGTGGAAATTCTGGTCCCAATTGTGGTTGTAAGTCGAGGATTACTTGTAGAGATGTTTTTCAAAAGTTGATGGTTGACCCAAGCAAAGCAGGACTCTACCACTAAGCTCTAACCCAGGGGGATGTCCAACCTCGCCAACTTTTAACACCTGTGGACTTCAATTCCCAGAATTCCCTAGCCAGCCATGCTGGCTGGGGTATTCTGGGAATTGAAGTCCATAGGACTTAAAAGTTGCCAAAATTGGACATCCCTGCTCTAAACATTCACCATTATAGTCCTTTTTTGCTACTATCTTTTTATTTTGGGGGGGGGGGTTCTTGCCTTAAGAATGACAATCTCTCCCACTGCATCTCTCTTATTTATTTATTTGTTTGTTTGTTTATTTATTTATTTATTGGTTCGATTTATATGCCGCCCTTCTCCGGAGACTCAGGACGGCTTACAATGTGTTAAGCAATAGCCTTCATACTTTTGTATATACCTGCTTAGTAGGGCTTTCGCCCCCCCCCCCAAGCGGTGTTCTTTTTTATACAAAGTCAGCTTATTGCCCCCACAATCCGGGTCCTCATTTTATCTACTTCGGAAGGATGGAAAGCTGAGTCAACCTTGAGCCTGGTGATATTCGAACTCGCAGTAATTGCAGGCAGCTGGTGCTACTGAGCAGCACTTTAGTCTGCTGCGCCACCAAGGCTCTACTTCTCTACTTCTTCTGCCCACAGACCCCACTCCCCAGCAACCCCCTCCCTCAATGTCCTAGCTTGCATTTCTGCAAAGAG
Organism: Masticophis lateralis; assembly: GCA_030761175.1. Classification (NCBI taxonomy): domain Eukaryota; kingdom Metazoa; phylum Chordata; class Lepidosauria; order Squamata; family Colubridae; genus Masticophis; species Masticophis lateralis. Next base: position 344,820,869 of record JAUDYJ010000001.1, on the reverse strand, counting down.
ATATTCCTTTCATTTGCATCTCTCCCCCCCCCCCACCTCTCTCTCCCTCCCTCTTTATATTTTTTTCCATCAAGCTATTTTCCTTCCTACGCACATCCCTAAGCATCGTTTTCCTCGACAGGAAGGCAGAGAGCCTTTTGGAAAAATAAATCATTTTTAAAAAAAAAAAAAACAACAGAAGTGTGGAGGGGAGATCAGGAAACCCAATCACCACCGACCCCAACCACCAAGCAGCTTACTATAAAGAGAAGCCTTCGTCCGGGATCAAATTAAATGGTGTGACCTTTTTATGCTGGCAATAAAGCAGGTGATGAGGGAAAGTGGGGAGGGGGGGAGATTGGGCCTGGGGGGTGGGGGTGGGCTTGAATAACATTAAAAAGACACCTGCTGGGCAAATCTAATCGAAGGGGAGGTGCCAGTCTTTTGGGGAAAGAGAGGAGGGGTCTCCAATAGGGGAGAAGGGATCCAGCAGCATAGAGAAGATAACCACAAAGCTTATACATCAGTCCAGCTCCCATTTGTCACCTGGAAGCTGTCACGGCTCAGAGTTATGAGTTTCTCCTTAAAATAAAATGGGGGGGGGAGGGCGTGGGGGAAGGACAGCTTTCTGGCAACTGGCCAAGCCAGCAGCACCACCTGAAGTGGGTTTGTAAATCCTGCCATGCAACAGCACACAACATCGCAAGGGAACACACGGGGGGTGGGGGGTGGGGGGAGAGAGGACAGGGATAAATGGAAGATCGGCTTTTAATATCGTTTTATAATGCCGTGCTTAAGGCCACACTTGGAATCCAGTTTTGGTCGCCACGATGTAAAGAAGAGGTTGAGACTCTGGAAAGAGTGCAGAGAAGAGCAACCAAGATGATTAGGGGGCTGGAGGCTAAAACGTATGAAGAACGGTGGCTGGGAATTGGGCATGGCTAGTCTAGTGATATAAAGTCATATAAAGACGCTTTAGTGATTTAGTCATATAAAGACGCTTGCTCCTGGGGAGGAAAGCCATGGCAAATATTGACAGCATACTTAAAAAGCAGAGACATCACCCTGCCAACAAAACTATGTATAGTTTATTCATTTATTTATTTTATTTTATTTATTAGTTCGATTTATATGCCGCCCTTCTCCGGAGACTCAGGGTGGCTTACAATGCGTTAAGCAATAGCCTTCATACTTTTGTATATAGCTGCTTAGTAGGGCTTTTGTCCCTCCCCACTAATATCTTTTTTTATACAAAGTCAGCTTATTGCCCCCACAATCCGGGTCCTCATTTTACCTACCTCGAAAGGATGGAAGACTGAGTCGACCTTGAGCCTGGTGAGATTTGAACTTGCAGTAATTGCAGGCAGCTGGCAACTAAGTGCTACTTTAACAGCACTTAGTCCACTGTGCCACCAGGCTCTTAGTTAAAGCTATGGTTTTCCCAGTTGCAATGGATGGCTGTGAAAGTTGGACCATAAGGAGAAGACTCCTGCAAGTTCCTTGGACTGCAAGGCGACCAAACCGGTCAGTCCTAGAGGAGATGAACCCTGACTGCTCTTTAGAAGGCCAGATCCTGAAGAGGAAACTCAAATACTTTGGCCAGCTAATGAGAAGGAAGGACTCCCTGGAGAAGAGCCTAATGCTGGGAACGATGGAGGGCAAAAGAAGAAGGGGATGGCAGAGAACGAGGTGGCTGGATGGAGTCACTGAAGCAGCTGGCGTGAGCTTAAATGGACTCCAGAGGATGGTGGAGGATGGGAAGGCCTGGAGGAACATGGTCCATGGGGTCGCGATGGGTCAGAAACGACTTTGCAGCTAACAACAATAACAGTTTAATGAAGAAAAGGACCAGGGGTGACATGATTAGCAGACTTCCAATATCTCAAGGGTTGCCCCAAAGAAGAGTTGCAGGAATTGGGTATGTCTAGTTCAATGAAAAGAAGGACTAGTGGTGACATGATAGCAGTACAGGTGGTTCTTGACTTACGGCCACAATTGAGTCTAAAACGTCTCTGGCTAAGTGAGACATTTGTTGCCTCAGTTGACCTTTCTTGCCTCAGTTGTTAAGTGAGTCCCTGCAGTTGATAAAAGTTAGTAACCCGGTCGTTAAAGCGAATCTGGCTTCCCCCTTGACTTGGCGGAAGGTCACAAAAAAGGGGATCGCCTGATTTTGGGACTCAGCAGCGGTCGTAAGTAGGAACCAGTTGCCAAGCGTCTGAATTTTGAACACAGGATCATGGGAATGCTACAAAGATCGTGAAAAACGGTCGTAAGCCACATTTTTCAGGGCCGTTGTAACCTTGAGTGGTCACTAAATGAACTGTTGTAAATCGAGGATTACCCATATTCCAATTATCTGCCATAGAGAAGAGAAGGGGTCCAGCTATTCTCCAAAGCACCAGAAGGCAGGAGATGAAACAATGGATGGAAGTTAGTCAAGGAGAGAAACAACCTAGAACTAAGGAGAAATTTCTTAACATTGAGAAGAATTGACGTATTTTTCAGAGTATAAGACGCACCTTAGTTTTGGGGAGAAAAATAAGAAAAAAGCTGATTGGCAGGGTTTTTTTTCTGCCTCTGAAACTTCCGAAACAGAGCTTCAGAAAAAACAAAAACAAAACTCTATTTGGGGGCTTCTTTTCTGAAGCTTCATTTCTGATGCTTTTTTCAGCCTCTGAAACCTCCGCCTGAGAAGCTGGACAGGGTTACATTCAGAGTATAAGATGCACCCAGATTTTCACCCTCTTTTTTGGGGGGAAAAGGTGCGTCTTATACTCCGAAAAATACGGTAACCAGTGGAACAGCTTGCCACCAGAAGTTGTGAATGCTCCATCATTGGAGGCTTTTAAGAAAAGATTGGACAGCCACTTGCCTGAAACGATATAACGATAGTCCTGGGGTTGGATTAGAAGACCTCCAAGGTCTCTTTCCCCGGTGTTATTCCGGGGATCATCTGGCTGGGCAGATTCCAAGCTGGGGAAGGAGGGAAAATGGGAAAGGGAAAAGTTGGCAAGGGAGGTTGGAGCAGTCCAAAGCCCCCTCCTCATCCATGCAGAGGGACAATCTGCACCCAATACGAGAGACTGGTTCAGATCGGAAGGCAGATTTGCAGTCAAAACCTGGCTCCCTCTGTCTTCTGTATCACGAACGGGGGTGAGGCGGGGGGGGGGGTCTAAATGCCCTTTCTCTGCTCCTTAGAACCTGACATATTTCTGGGGAGGGCGAGATTTTCAGCCGACTGGCGAGAGGATTAATCTAAACCAAACTGCTAAGCCGGCAGGATGCCCCCAATGCACCTTTAAAGGTTAAACTGCAGCAAATGGAAAATGGAAAAAAGGAAAAAAACCAAATCAGGATGAACATTCCAATCGGATCAGCCTTCCAGAGGCCTTCGTTCAGCATTAAAACACCCCCATTTTGAAAATAAAAAACAAAAAACAAAAGAACGCAGGCAGTCCTCGACTTACAACCATTCATTTAGCGACCGTCCAAAGTTACAAGGGCTCTGAAAAAAGGGACGGATGACACAGGTCCTCGCCTTTATGACCATCGCAGCATCCCTGGGGTTATGTGATCAAAAATTTCAGGCAGTAACTTTCTTGCCACGCTTCTTAAGTGAACCAGAAGCAGTTGTTAAGTGAGTAACCCGGTTGATAAGTGAATCTGGCTTCCCCCATGACAGTGCAACAATCATAAATGTGAGTCAGTTGGCATGCATCCTAATGTAAATCACATGACCATGGGGGGGAGGGGTGCTGCAATGGTCCCAAGCGTGATAAATGGTCATGAGCCACTTTTTTTCAGTGCCGTTGCAACTTTGAATGGTCGCTAAATGGACTGTTGTAAGTCAAGGACTACCTGTATTGACGATGGTTGTAGGATGCTGGGGTTTGCAACCTTCCGGGCAGGTTTTGACAAATCAAGTCATTTTGGTGGGGGGAAGGGGGGAGGAAGGAGCCGGATTCGATTAACGACTGCATGATTCACTTAACAACTGCAGCGTTTCGGTTAGCAGCCATGGCGAAAAAAAAAACATGGTAAAATCCTTTAACAGCAGTTACTATATATAATATATATATATATATATACTTTGCTTAGCAACCGAAATTCTGGTTCCAATTATGGTTGTAAGTCGAGGACTACCAGTAGCAGTAAAAGAGGTTCCCGATGCCTGCCTCCAACACGCGTGTCCACTTACCTGTTTGTGCATTTCGATGTTCAACCCGTAGGACATTTCATAATACTGGAAGACAAAAAGCATCCCAAGGTTAGCCGGGGAATTTCTATTAAAGATTTTGAAAAGACAAGAGGCCAATTTCCCATCCCTATTAAACTGCAGATGTGAAAATCATAACTTGCAGGGATTCCTTTTACACCTGGGGCAAGAAAGGTGGTAAAAAGTGGGAAAACTCACTTAACAACTATCTTGCTCGGCCACAGAAATGTTGGGCTCAATTGTGGTCGTAAGTGGGTTACAACAGCTGGGTCCAGTGCCTGACGCACAGATGCACAGAAGGCAGAGGAGAGGAGAGCAGTGGAAATCTATAGGCCAGTCCTCGGGACGGAAGAGCCGCCGTTGCTAGCAAACCCCACTCTAGCTCTAGGGATAAAAGGCAGCGGGCAGAGATGAATAGATGTTGTTTTGCTTAAACTACAGAGAGTTTGGGAAACAGAACAGATTTCTTCAGCTGGAAAAATGTAGCTCTTGTACCCCAAAACAGGAAAGCACCTCCCGGGTAGCAGAGTGTAAAACCTGCCCACTCATTACCCTGGTGATTGCTTTCTACTCCAGCTCCCATCATCCTCGACTGCAGGCCAATTGAGGCAAGAGTGAGGGCTCCTAAAACTCCCCTTTCCTGGAAAGCACAGCCTGGCATTTAATCAGCATCATAAAAGCTGCTCACCATGACATAATGTCGCTGAATTTCGGTCTTCTCCGTGGCCAGTTTCTCGCACTCAAGCTTCAAGCTGTGAAGATAAAAGGAAGACCACAGATTGCACCACCCTTTGACCTCCTTCAAAGAAACAGAGGCATCTGGATGACCCTCTAGGCCAGACACCCCCCCCCCAATGTTTGGGGACCAGGGACCAGTTCCGTGGAGAGAGGTTTTTCCCGCGGACGTGGGACGGGGGGAATATGGTTTCGCGTGCTGCCTGCATCCCGCGGATGGGATTTCGCTTGCTTGCGTGGCCCGACTTTTTGGCATGCCACGGCCTGGTTTTTGGCAACCCCTGTATCAGGGTTTCAAGTAATAGACCAGTGATGGTGAACCTTTTCGGCACCGAGTGCCAAAGAGGTTGCATGGAAACGTTGTCCGCGTGCGTGCTCGTTGGAGCCGCGTTCTGGAAAAGCCAAATGTCTGGGGTCTAGCACGCGTGCGCTCCCGATGATTGGCTGGCCGGCGCACATGCGCAAGCCAGTTTTTGGCACTTCTGTGTGCATGAGAGGATCATGCTCTGGAAAAGCTGAGCTTTCAGATTCTGGCGTGCAAGCGCACCCAACAATCAGCTGGATGGTGCTTATGCGCACACCGGTTTTCAGCACTGGTGTGCCCGCGAAGGACAGCTGATTGTCACACATGCATGCTCGCCAGAAATCAAGAAGACAAACAGGCAAGGCTGCGTGTGCCGAGAGACATGGCTTCATGTGCCATTTTGGGCACGCGTGCCACAAGTTCGCCATCAGAGTAATAGACCGATAGCAAGTAAAACTCCGAGGCAGGTGGATTCTTCAAACAGTAGCTTTATTGGAATAGTAGGGTAGGGTAGGGTAGGGTAGGGTAGGGTTGGGGAGAAGAGAAGAGAAGAGAAGAGAAGAGAAGAGAAGAGAAGAGATTAGATGAGATAAGGGATAAGGGAAGAGGAGAAGAGAAGAGGAGAGGAGGGGAGAGGAGAAGGGATAAGGGAAGAGGAGGAGAGGAGAGGAGAAGAGAAGAGAAAGGATAAAGGATAAGGGATAAGGGAAGAGGAGAAGAGGAGAGGAGAGGAGAGGAGGGGAGGAGAGGAGAGGAGAAGAGAAGGGATAAGGGAAGAGGAGAGGTGAGGAGAGGAGAGGAGAGGAGAGGAGAGGAGAGGAGAGGAGAGGAGAGGAGAGGAGAGGAGAGGAGAAGAGAAGAGAAGAGAAGAGAAGAGAAGGGATAAGGGAAGAGAAGAGAAGAGAAGGGATAAGGGAAGAGGAGAAGAGAAGAGGAGAGGGGATAAGGGATAAGGGACAAGGGATAAGGGAAGGGGAGACGAGAAGAGAAGAGAAGGGATAAGGGATAAGAGAAGAGAAGAGAAGAGAAGAGAAGAGAAGAGAAGAGTTGGAAGGGACCTTGGAGGTCTTCTAGTCCAACCTCTGCTTAGGCAGGAAACCCTACACCACTTCACACAAATCGTTATCCAATCCCTTCTTTAAAACTTCCACTATTTCCACAAAAACTATTGGCACAGATCTGGTGAAAACCGACTCTGGAGGTTCCTGCGGTTTTCACCTAATTAAAAGCAAAAGTTTTCCCTCAGCCCCATGGTCCAATCAAGGCACTGTCTGGTTGCCTGGTGACATTACTCCTCCTTCCTCTGGCCAGGTGTGAGACTGTCCTTGGTTCCCAAAAGAAAGTATTTTATTTTGGCTACAAAATCCCAGCTATCTCTAATCCGCCCCTCCCTATCCCTCAGCTCCAGTGTGGCAACACTGAAGCTCCAAGACGGCTTTAGGGGGGGTCAGCTTCAGGGTTGACACCCTGCTCTAGGCACTTTAGAGGGTCCATCTTAACCTTGTACCCCATTCCTGCTAAGTTGTCTTTCCCTTTAAAAAAAACCCAAAATACGGTGCCGATCAAATATTCCTTTTTCCCCAGGGAAGAAAACCTTGATGTGGTTCCCTGTATAAATCATGCAAATACAGATCCGCATTTGCATAATGTATTCAGCCCCTGTCTAGTTTGCATAATCTATTCACAGCTTCAGCAAAGGGGGCTGAGTTCCCCTAAATTGCTTTGGCTGAAGCAATAGCAGTAACACTTAAGACTTATATACAGCTTCACAGTGCTTTCCAGCCCTCTCTAAGAGGTTTACAGAGTTAGCTTATCATCATCATCATTTAATGACCCCATAATCCCTTACGGAGTGGAGCTGGGGCAACTGAATGGAGCTAGCAGAGCGTTTAATGGCCGGATGCCTTTCCTGTTGCCAATGCAGAGCTTTGTTCAGCTGATATATTCCCATTGTGCCCAGAGAGAGAAATATCTGCCTCTACTCAGGATCGAACTCACAGCCTCCTGATTGTGGGGCAAGAGCTCCACGTCTAGGCCACTGCACCACTCCTTTACAGGGTCTCAAACAATCTGGGTCCTCATTTTAACGACCACAGAAGGACGGAAGGCTGAATCAACCATGAACCGATGAGAATCAAACTGCTGGCAGTCGGCAGAGTTCACCTGCAATACTGCACTCTAAGCACCACGCCACCACGGTCCTTGTCCCATTTTAGCTACCCTCCTCGCACTGTCCGGTGTCCTCGTGCACCATGCGCAGTCATGAGTCCTAGAAACTTGAACAGGTTAAAAACAAAAGGGCGGACCCTAGGGCTAAACTCTCTATTTCATTCTTATTCAGCTTAACCGGTTAGATATTTATCATTTCAACCTCTTGTAAGCGGCCCAGAGTCACTCCAACAGTGAGACGGGCGGCATATACCCATTAATAAATCAATTAATTAAATCAGGGATCCCTAACCACCCCCAGGCCGTGGCCCACTACCAGGCCGTGGCCCGTTCGGAACTGGCCTGTGAAAGTGGCCGGTGAACACGCCTGCAGCTCCCCTTGAACGTACTGGAAGTCTGAAAATGGGCCCGTTTCTGGCCCCCAGAGGATCTGTGGAGCCCAGGGGAGGCAGTTTTCGCCCTCTCAGAGGCTTGAGAAAAGCCTTTGGAGCCTGGGGAGGGCAAAAAACGGGCCACCAGAAGTACCGGAAGTCCAAAAACAGGCCCGTTTCTGCCCTCCGGAGGGCCTCCAGAGCCTGGGGGAGGCAGTTTTTGCCCTCCCAGAGGCTTGAGGAGAGCCTCGAGAGTCTGGGGAGGGTGAAAAAAGGGGGCTACCCGGAGTACTGGAAGTCCAAAAATGGGCCTGTTTATGGCCTCCGGAGCCCAGGGAGAGCAAACACCCCCCCACCCCACCCCGGTGGTGCAGGAGGCTGAGTAGGCCACACTCACCCAGCAACCGGGCACAGAACCGGCTGCTAAAATTTCTAAATCCCACCCCTGCTTCCACAGCCCAATTCTGAATGGGCCGTGGCCTAGATGTTGGGGAATCCCTGACTCAGAATACAGAGCCATTTTGCATCTCCTGGGATTATAACCCCCATCCTTTTTGGACCTCAGGCTGATGGGAGTTGTAGTTTGCCAACAGGGCATCTGCTCATTTTCAAAAGTAGGAAGTATTGATTCAAGCAGATAAACGGGACAAATTCGATGGGGAAAAAGTGAAATAGGCCCATTTAAAGGAAGCAGCCTGGGGTGTCCATCAACCAGCGCCAGCTGGGCCTCAATAATTTCAAAAGCCAGGAATTTTATGAACATTTTCAATATTTATGAATTTTATGAATATTTCAAAGGCCAGGAATTTTACGCCGGTTCTACATGATAGATTTTTCTGAATTTGGCACGATCCAGACGTGGCACAAACTGGACGACAACCCGTTTTGGAGGGCACGCAAACTCTACAGGTAGTCCTCGACTTACAACCGTTTGTTCAGTGACCTTTGGAAGTTATAACGGCGGTGAAAAAAATGACTTATGACCACTTTCCACACTTACGAGGTTGTAGTGCCCCCCCCCACCATGGTCACGTGATTAAAATTTGGGTGCTTGGCAACTGGTTCATATTTATGACAGTCGCAGTGTACAGGCGGGATGGGGTGTGGGTCATGTGATCCCCCTTTGCGACCTTCTGACAAGCCAAGTCCACGGGGAAGCCGAATTCACCGAACAACCAGTTGCTAAATTACTAACTTAAGTTCAACTGAGTTAAGTTCCCTGGCGACCAACTTAAATTGCTAATTTAAACAACTACGGCGACTCGCTTAACAATTGCGGCAAGGAAGGCGATAAAATGGGGGCAAATCCGCTTAGCAACAGTCTTGCTTAGCAACCAAAATTTGGGGCTCAATTGTGGTCGTTAAGTCGAGGACTACCTGTTATAAAGGAAGGCTGCAGCTCAGTGGTGAAATGTCAAATTTGTTACTGCCGGTTCTTTGGGCGTGGCTTGGTGGGGGGGGCGTAATGTGACTGGGTGGGTGTGTCCAACATTTTTTTTTCTTTTAAAAGAAAAAAAAAAAAGCCTCTGATGATCCGGCAACTAAGCTGAGATCGTCAGAGCCTTTTAAAAGCATTTTTTTTAACAACCTCTTTGGCCGAAGAAGTTGTAGAAAAAAATGCTTTGAAAAGGCTCTGATGATCCCAGCTGAGCCGCACGATCATCAGAGGCTTTTTTTAAAAAAAACTTTTAAAAGTATTTTTTCGGCTGAAGAAAAAATGCTTTTAAAAGTAAAAAAAAAAAAAAAGCCTCTGACGATCACGTGGCTCAGCTGTGCATGGATGGGGAAGGAGGAGGGATTTTTGCTACTGGTTCTCCGAACCACCTGCCACCATCGCTACCGGATCGGGCGAACCGGACCCAGCCAAGAGCATTTCACCCCTGCTACAGCCTCTTCGGGTTGCAAAGGGCGCCTTACCCAGAGGGGCAAAAATCATCCAAACGATTCACGGCAGCTCCGAGGATTAAATCAGGGATTGAAAAGCTGGCTTCGGTACACACACAAACCAGGATCAAAGGAAAAAGCCACACAGTCCTCCACCCTATGTCCCCTAGGAAAACGAACGTCCTTTTTACCTGTGGTACTGATTCTGCAAAAACTGGAATTCTTCTTTGATTCGGTCCAAAATCTCGGGGTAAGTCAGTTTCAAAGACTGAGGGGTGGTTGATACGACGCTGGCGGCAGCTGCGGCGGCAACAGCTGTGGTGGCCATAGGCGGTGTCTGTAAGTGAGCCTGGGAAGGAGACGGGGAGAGACAGTGGCAAAATGACCCATGGCAGAGCAAGCATCATATGCCGGCCCTCGTTCCCCTCCCATTCTGTTGTCCCCTTTGGAAAGAGGCCTGCCTCCCCCTCCCTTTTTCCCAATGGTGATTCGCTTAACGACCACTGCAATAAAAGGTCATCCATTTGTTGGGTGGTACACAGTGGTGGAATTCAAGTTTTTTTACTACCGGTTCTGTGGGCATGGCTTGGTGGGTATGTCTTGGTGGGGGAAGGATATTGCAAAATCTCCATTCCCACCCCACTCCAGGGGAAGGATACTGCAAAATCTCCATTCCCTCCACACTCCAGGGGAAGGATATTGCAAAATCCCCATTCCCTCCCCACTACTTGGAGGAAAAATTTTTATCAATCTAGAAATGCTTTAACCAACCCACACCAGAAAATTTGCTTTGAAGGCACATCACTCATCCCCACCCGTTGGTGCATGAATTACTGCTCCTGCTCCGGGTAGTCTTAGGCCAATTTGCAGGATTCAAAACGATGCAAAAGATATTTTTAATTTTGAAGTTCCAATCAGCTCAGCGGTAATTTTCCCGCAAACCAAGCGCCACCGAACAAACTCTGTCTGGCTTTACGTCGTGAGTTCATCCCAGCCAGTTAAACATTTGCCACTTTGGCATTTTAATAACAAGTCCCAGAAAAGAATTTCCAAGCATTGGAATTGTTTACTCAACAAGGTATATAATACAGGTAGTCCTTGACTGATGACCGCAATTGAGCCCAACATTTCTGTTGCTAAGTGAAACATTTGTTAAGTTCAAGGCTGACTCGGCCTTCCATACTTCCGAGGTCAGTAAAGTGAGGACCCAGAAAAATGGCAAGATGCTGATTCTGTAATCCGCTTAGAGAGGGCTGCAAAGCACTGTGAAGCGGTATATAAGTCTAAGTGCTACTGGATAGGAAGGAAGGAAGGAAGGAAGGAAGGAAGGAAGGAATGAAGGAAGGAAGTTGTAGTGGCACAGTTGTTACAGTGCAGTTTTGCAGGCTGACTCTGCTCACTCCCAACAGTTCTCACCAGCTCAAGGTTGACTCAGCCTTCCATCCTTCCGAGATCGGTAAAACGAGGACCCAGATTGTTGAAAGGGCAAGAGGCTGACTCTGTAAACCGCTTAGAGAGGGCTGCAAAGCACTGTGAAGCGGTATATAAGTCCAAGTGCTATTGCTAAGTGAATTCTGCCCCGTTTTATGATTTTTCTTGCCACAGTTATAAAGTGAATCATTACAGTTTTTAAGTTAGTAACATGGTTATGAAGTGACTCTGGCTTCCCCGTTTTTGCTTGTCAGAAGGTCGCAAAAGGTGATCATATGACCCCGGGACATTGCGACCATCATAAATATGAGTCAGCTGCCAATTGTCTGAATTTTGATCCCGTGACCATGGGGATGCTGCAGTGATCGCTTGTGTGAAAAACTTTGGTAAGTCACTTTATTTTCAGTGCCGCTGTAACTTTGAACGGTCACTAAATGAATGGTCGTAAATCGAGGACTACCTGCATTTGACATACAAAAACCCAGAACATTTTGCCACAAGCTCGTTCGGTTTTTATTTCTATGTCACTCGAAAGCATTGTAAGGGAGGGGAAAAACCTACAATGGATTTAAAGCAAAGTTTATACCTACAAAGATCAGAATTGTGATACGGTCTTCCGTGTGACCCTTTATGGAATTAAAAGTGGAACTTTGAAGAAGCTGGAGAAGACAAAACACTGATGCCTTTGAAGCCAGTGTGGGAGAAGACTTTTGAGAAGGTTATTGTCCTAGTGGGCAATTACTTGAATAGGAGCCAGCCGTGTGCAGCAGCTGCCAAAAAAGCTAACCCAGTTCTAGGCTGCATCAACAGAGGGATAGAATCAAGATCACGCGAAGTGTTAATACCACTTTATAAAGCCTTAGTAAGGCCAGACTTGGAAAGCTGCATCCAGTTTTGGTCGCCACGATATAAAAATGATGTGGAGACTCTAGAAGGAGTGCAGAGAAGAGCAACAAAGATGATTAGGGGACTGGAGGCTAAAACATATAAAGAACAGTTGCTGGAATTGGGTATGTCTGGTTTAATGAAAAGAAGGATAGTATAGATAGGTATATGTAGGTTCAGATATGTATAATTGTATAGGAATAAGATATAAATGACTATTACTACAATATTATGTTTAAATAGCGTATAAAGTGTAAGGAATATATTATTATATTATCATTAATATATTATGTATTAACTTAAAAGTGTTGGAAAATGCTTGGGACCAGTGATATCTTATCTATGTCCAATGTTTTTAATTCTGAATTACTAATAAAAAACTTTATAAAAGAAAAAAAAAGGACTAGGGGAGACATGATAGCAGTCTTCCAATATCTCAGGGGCTGCCACATAGAAGAGGGAATCAAGCTATTCTCCAAAGCACCTGAAGGCAGGATAAGAAGCAATGGGTGGAAACTGATCAAGGAGAGAAGCAACTTAGAACTAAGGAGAAATTTCCTGACAGTGAGAACAATTAACCAGTGGAACTACTTGCCTCCAGAAGTTGCGAATGTTCCAACACTGGAGATTTTAAAGAAGAGATTGGACAGCCATTTGTCTGAAGTGGTGTAGGATTTCCTGCCTAAGCAGGGGGTTGGACTAGAAGACCTCCGAGGTCCCTTCCAACTCTGTTATTCTATTCTTCTATTCTATGGATGGTCAAGAAAACACAGAACAATTTTTGCTCCACGTGGCAACACCGAACAGACGCCTATTAACTTTTGCAGCCGCACGAAGGGAAGACTCAGCTCTCCGGCCAAGGCTCTGATTGTTGGGAAAGGTGGAAGGAAAAAAAGGAGAAGGAGAAGAGTGGAAATAGAGATGGAGGCAGCATTGGAAGAGCCGAAGGACCAGGTTGGAGACAGATTTCCATGGATAAAATCTATCTATGTGGTCAGTAAGAGCCGACAATGATTTGTTGGTATGTAATTAATTGATCAATCGATGCAAAAGGTCAACTCCCTGGAGAAGGCTTTGTTCCTGGGGAAGAGGGAAGGGAAGAGAAGAAGAGGGCCAGAATCAAGAGGAATGGACTTGATTTACAGCTGCAAGTTGGGCACGACTGAAAGATTTGAAGGACCAGATTTGGGGACAGATCTTCATGGAGTTTATCTCTCTATGTGGTCACTCAGTCAACCCTAACTCAATGCGCACAATCAATCAATCAATCCTCAATCAATCAAACTAAAGGTAGTCCTCGACTTACAACCGCAATTTAGCCCAACATTAATGTCGCTAAGTTCAGTGCCCCATTTTATGACCTTTCTTGCCACAGTTAAAGCGAACCACTGTAGTCGTTAAATTAGTCACACGGGTGTAAAGCGAATCTGGCTTCCCCATTGACTTTGCTCATCAGACGGTCGCAAAAGGGGATCATGTGACCCCGGAACACTGCAACCGTCATAAGTATGAGTCAGCGGCCAAGCGCCTGAATTCTGATCATGTAACCATGGGGATGCTGCAATAGTTGTTAAGCGTGAAAAACGGCCATGAGTCACTTTGTTCAGGGCCGTTTTAACATTGAATGGTCACTAAATGAACAGTTGTAAGTCGAGGACCACCTGTATTTCAGACGGACAAGTCTTCATGCAAGGCTTATTTTTCCTGTCTAAATAAAATCATCAATTAAATTTTGATCACTTTCCATCCCCCCCTCCCTCAATTAAAAACACAGCCTTAGCCATCAAAAATCAGTGGGATGATTTTGGGCCAATCACTAGGAGATTGGGAGTTCTAGTCCTACCTTAGCCCTGAAAGCCAGCTGGGTGACTTTAGGCCAATCACCAGGAGATGGTGAACTCTAGTCCCACTCTAGCCCTGAAAGCCGGCTGGGTGACTTTAGGCCAATCACCAGGAGATGGTGAGTTCTAATCCCACTTTGGCCCTGAAAGCCAACTGGGTGACTTTAGGCCAATCACCAGGAGATGGTGAATTCTAATCCCACCTTAGCCCTGAAAGCCAACTGAATGACTTTAGGCCAATCACCAGGAAATGGTGAGTTCTAGTCCCATCTTAGCCCTGAAAACCGGCTGGGTGACTTTAGGCCAATCACCAGGAGATGGTGAGTTCTAGTCCCTTCTTAGCCCTGAAAGCCGGCTGGGTGACTTTAGGCCAGTCCCTCTATCTCAGCCTGACCCATCTGTTATTGCTCTGAGGAAAACAGGAGGAGGAAAGAGTATTAGGGATGTTCACTGGCTGGAGTTATTCATTTTTTACAAAAAGTAATAAAGGATGGACAGATTTTTTTAAAGAATGATCTGAACAGTCTGAAATACACCTATCCTTGAAATACTGACATTTGGATAAGAGTTAAAAATCAACTTAAAGGAAAGTATATGTTTAATTTTTTTTGATGGAGTTGGAAACCTAAAGATTGGAGGTGGAAGGGAAATAAAGAAAAAAAAGAAAAAATAGAGATAACTTACCGGGGGCCGATTTTGGGAGAACATCCTTGTAAATCAACCATAGGTTTGTGATTTTAGGTAAGATCTCTGCCTCACCGGTTTGGGGAACCCACGTTCTGGGGGTAACCTAGGGAGAATAAGATAAGTTAGATCATGGTTAAATTAGAAGTGTTGGGTTATCTTATCCTGGTCCCAAGTCAGAAATTATGAACATCTCCGCCACGTTCAGATGGGTGAACTACAATTCCCAGTATCCCCCCAGCCACCATGTTGGCTGAGGCAATTCTGCCAGTTGGAAATCCACACGTCTTAAAACTTGCCACGGTTGTGAAACACTGAATTTTAAGCACATTTTAAGTACAAACCGTCTTAGCAGTCTAGAAACAGCAGACTAGATTTTCAAAATGAGCCATGAACATTATTCCAGCAGTCATAAAAGTGTGCCGTTATTGGACTGAACAGGGTTGCCTGTCGGCATCTATTTATTTTACACCTAATTTATTTTACACCACAGAGTTGCCTTGAAGCAAAATGGGCAGGCAGGCTGGCTTTCTATCAGGTTCACCAGATACACCAGTTGCGTCCCTTTCTGGATCGGGATTCCTTATGCACAGTCACTCATGCCCTCGTCACTTCTCACCTGGACTACTGTAATGCTCTCTACATGGGGCTCCCCTTGAGGACCACCCGGAGGCTCCAACTGGTCCAGAATGCGGCTGCGCGGGTGATTATGGAGGTGACTTGGCACTCCCATGTGACTCCTCTCCTGCGCGAACTGCACTGGCTCCCAGTGGTCTTCCGGGTGCGCTTCAAGGTATTGGTTCTCATCTTTAAAGCACTCCATGGTTTAGGGCCTGGGTATTTACGAGACCACCTTCTGCCACCGATAACCTCCCACTGGCCAATACGGTCCCACAGAGAGGGTCTCCTCAGGATGCTGTCGGCCAGGCAATGTCGACTGGCGACCCCCAGGGGGAGAGCCTTCTCTGTGGGGGCTCCCACCCTCTGGAACAAGCTACCCCCAGGAATACGACTGATCCCGGACCTCCGTACTTTCCGCAAGGCCCTGAAGACTTTTCTATTTCAGCAAGCCAGGCTGGCTCAAAAAGATTTTAAGATTTTAGTGAGGGATTTTAAATTTGGGGGATGCTAAAATTGATTTAATTATGTTTTAAATCATTTTAACTTTCATATTGCATGTATTTTAATTTTTGGCTGTTCACCGCCCTGAGGAGAACCGTCAGGAGAAGGGCGGTATATAAATTTAATAAATGAAATGAAATGAAATGAAATGAAATGAAATGAAATGAAATGAGCCAATGAACAAGAAGAAATAAAAGAAATCCGCAAGTCAGGTATTGGTGATCGGTGTCATCCTTTGGTTTGTGAAGATAACAGAGATTCATGAGGACTAGCACCCCAGAAAGCCTGCCACGCATTTCTCTCTTCTCCTTTCCCAAACAGGGGGTCATCGCCTCTTGTAGAAAACCCTTCTACACTTCTAACCAAATTCCCCTTGACTCTGGTTTATCCATTGCATTCTCTTCTTTGTAATCATGGCTTAATTTAGGATAACAATAAGGAACCCATGGGGAGGGGGGGGAGAATAATAATAATAATAATATGCTCTATTTTTTAAAAGCAATAAAACAACCAAAAGAAATAAGATCCACAGGCCCCAAATTATAAGCCCCCTCCTTCAGTAACCCAAATTGTGTCCACTGAGGCCTGTATCAATTACAGATAGTCCATGACTTAAAATAATCCATTTAGTGACTGAACGGGGCTGAATAAAATGATTTATTAGCCAGTCCTTACACTTACAACCACTGCAGCTTCCCCCACAATGACGTGATCAAAATTTGGTTGTTTGACAACCGGCAGGCATTTATAACGCTTGCCGCGTCCAGTGGTCACATGATCGTCATTTATGTCCTTCCCGGCCGACTTCCGACAAGCAAAGTCAATGGAGGGGGGGGGGAGCTGGGTTCGTTTAACGACCGCCCGATTCACTTAACAACTATACCAATTTGCTTAACAACCAAGCGACTCATTTAAACAGCTGCCCTGCTTAGCAACAGAAATTCTGGTCCCTAATTGCGGTCGTAAATTGAGGACTACCTCCAAAAACTGCTGGAAAGCCACCGGACTAGAGATTTTTGCCCAAACCAATAAAAATCCAAAACTCCTCATCGATTTGAGAGATGCTACAAAGCCCTTGAAGAAGGCCCTTCGCAGACCGGAAGGATATTTGCTGTCTGCTCAGAAGGAAATTACAGGGTGAATCAAGGCCGCCTCTGGGCATGTGAAGGGTTTTTTTTTCTCCTCCCCCTCCTGCTTCCAATTCCCAAGGCTGCAGACTTCAGGAAGCATAAATTTCCTTTTTAACACATGTGTGGCTGGGAAAGACGGAGCCACAACTCAGCCCCCCCCCCCTTTTATTCCTCCAGGGTCAGGCAGAAAAAGACCTCCCACCAAAACCACCGACCACACGTGGCTCCTTTCTCTTTTATTTTTTTGTTTTACGTCACACACCATTCCCCCTTTCCAGCTGTTCTTACATGCGCCCCTCGATTAATTTTAACGTTCATCCCCCCCACCCCAAGTTATTGCCTGCTTCGCAGGTAAGGACATAAAAATCTCCAGCTGCAGCCTTTCCTGACTGCACCTCACCCCCCCCCCCTTTCCCCAATTCCTTGTATCCCAGCCAGCTTTTATCAGGAAGGATGTGCAAAAACTCAAAACGACCTTCCTGGCGCATCTAATCGGCCCCGGCGGGGTGGGGGGGGGGGAGGAAGGAAGGCCTGTGTGTGTGTGTGTCGAAGGACCCTCAAGCCGGGATTGCCAACAAGGGTTTCCTTAAACAAAAAACAAACCCAAATAACCATAACATATTTATTTCTTTATTTTATTATATTTTTATACCGCCCTTCTCCCGAAGGACTCAGGGAGGTGTACAGCCATATTAAAACAATAACCAGACAAAATTTAAAAATCATTTAAAATAATTCAATCATTTTTTGGCCGAATTTAAAACTCCCAACTAAAGGCGCGGAGGTCAGGGATCCTTCGTATATCCGGGGGCAATTCGTTCCATAGGGCAGGAGAAGGCACAGAGAAGGCTCTCCCCCTGGGGGTTGCCGGCCAATATTTTTTTGGCTGACGGCACCCTGAGGAGGCCCTCTCTGTGGGAGTGTATCGGTCGGTGGGAGGCAATAGGTGGCAGAAGACGGTCCTGTAGATATCCAGGCCCTAAGCCGTGGATATCTACCCCATAAAAGCACCCCACAATAAATCAGTTTTAAACTCAATTATTTTCACCGATTTAATTAACTACATGACGTTTACAGGCAGTCCTCAACATACGACCACCATCGAAACTGGAACATCGACGCAGTCAGAAAGCGAGATGTCACCTGTCGATAAGACAGGCAGTCCTCCAGGTACGGCCACACAATCGAGGCCAAAGTTCCTGTCGATGAGTGAGACATTCCAGTCAAGTTTGGCTCCATTTTTACGCCTTTCCATGCCGCCTTCACTAATCGCCTTCCGTTGTTAAGTTAGCAACATGGTTGGTCGGTGTATCCGGTTTTCCCCGGATTCCGACTTTGTTTGTCGGAAGGTCGCGAAAAGGGATCAGGCAATGCTGGGACACTTCAACCGTCGTAAGTACGAGGCCAGGCGTCCGAATTTTGATCACGTGACCATGGAGACGCTACAACGGTCGTAAGTGTGAAAACTGGTCCTAAGTCACTTTTTTCAGGGCCGTAGTAACTTTACAAGCTGTTGTAAATCGAGGACAAGCTGTAATGCATGGAAAAACCCAGATTTCAATGAATTTTGAAATAACAAAGCTTGAATCCCAAATAGGGATTGGAAAAAAACAGATGGGGATTTAAAAAAAAAACAAGAACCCAGCACTGGCAATAATCTTGCCTCCAGTTTAGAAATTCGACTCTAATAAGGAGGCACATTGACAGACTGGGGAAAAGGAGTGAAAGGGTGGGAGATAGACTGCTTCTGAATCTGGAGGCTCCATCTCCCAGGCCAAAAGTTCCAACAAATGGAAACTTCACACCTGCGTTTGCCTCTTACTCTTCCCCCAATTTAGAGAAAAGACATCAATGACTGAAAAGGAAGCGTTCGCACAACTCATAAAGCATGTGAAAGCAAAAGTGTGCTGTATCCAGAGCACAGGCCACCTTTAATGATGGTTAGTCTTCTCCTGGATGCTGGTCAAACCCCACCTAAACGAATCAATGCATTCGCTAAACACACAAACAGACTAAAAGTTCATTCCTCTAAGCAGGCTAAACGTACAGGCCATCCTCGACTTACAACAGTTCAAAGTTACAACGGAACTGAAAAAAGCGACTTACGACCGTTTTTCACACTTACGACCATTGCAACATCCCCATGGTCACATGCCTCCAAAATCCGGATACTTGGCAATTGACTGACTCATATTTATGACGGGTTGCAATGTCCCAGGATCCTTTTGCAACCTTTTTCGAAACAATGTCCATTTGGGAAAGCCAGATTCACTTAACAACCGTATAACCGACTTAACAACTGCAATGATTCACTTAACACTGGTGGGGAGAAAAGTCAAATTCACTTAACCCACGTTTCACTTAGCAACAGAAATTTGGGGGCTCAATTACGGCCATACGTCCAGAACTCCCCGTATATTGTGTGAATGCACCCCAACCTCCAATCTAACCACAATTGTGGGCCACGGATGCTAGTTCTGGTTTCAGAAAAGTGTGTAGACCCCAGTTAAGATGTCATCTTACCCAGTGGGGTCTTTGGTGGGTAGATTAACAATGCAATGCTTGTTTTTCTCCAAAGTTCTTGCAAACTCCCTTCTGTCTCTCTAAGGATCTTGAATAAAGGATTTTAAAAGCTGACTGCCCCCCCCCCAACACTCACCCATCCCATCCAGTCCCTATGGGTGGCAAGCTAGAACCGGCTCTCTTTCATTCAGGAGCCATGAAAAAGCACTCCGCACATGTTCAGGGTGGTCTAACTATCCCTCGTGCTACGAGGGGGGAAAAAAAATAAAAATAGATAGGCGCTGGGCGAGATTTCAAAAGACTTTAAAAAGAGATGCTGCCTCTGAAGCTGGCAAGCCCTACTCTGCTTCCCAGGGAAAGACGGGTTTAACTGGAGATGATGAGGGCAGAGGGAAAAAAACCCAGGAGCAAAGTCACATTAATCACAATTTAATTCGTGGGTATTTGGCGAGGAAGGGGAGCTGCAGGAGATAAAAACAAGGTGGGGGGGGAAGGATCTTAACCCCAGATGCCTCTTTGTATTAAAGAAAGAAATAACAGGAAGGAACAGCACCCCCCCCCAACACACACACACACACACACACACCAAGCGCCCCAATTAACAATCGCCCCAATTAACAATCGGGAAGCTCCTCTTTTCCCACCAATAAGGAACTCCCTCTTCTCCGATTTAGAAATCCCCCCCCCCTTTTTTTTTTTTTTACAAAATCGGGGTTACAAAATGCTCCCCCCCCCCCCATGATTTCTCCCAGCCTAACAATAGTCCCGGCTCCAGAGCAGCAGGTAGGAGAGAGAGAGAGAGAGAGAGAGAGAGAGTAGATCCGCCAGCAGGGAAGAGATCCACCCCTCCCTTCGCCTTTAAAAAAAAAACAAAAACCACCGCCTCCGTTTCCAAAGCGCTGCACCCACCCAGCCAGCCAGCTCTTTGGAGAGACGGACCCGAAGGGAGACAGGGGAGATCCATTCACCTCCACCGCGCGCGAGGAAAAAAAAAAAAGAGAAGAAACACTCACCTAGGATCGCCCCGCGCCTCCTCCTTTTTGCGGGGGGGGGAAAAGGGAGCGAGTGGGCGAGGTGGCTCAGGGTTAGGGCTGCCCCAGTCGGGTGTTTGCAAGAGGGAGAAATAAAGAGAGAGAGAGAGAGAGAGAAAGAAAGAAAGAGAGAGGGAGAGAGAGACACCCCCCCTTTCAACGCCCCTTCTTCCTTTCCTCGCTTTCTCTCTCTCTCTCTCTCACTCTTTTTTTCCCCCTCCTCCTCCTCCCCCCTCCCACCCCCACCCCCCCGCGGCAGCTTTGCGGGGGAGAAGCGATCAATGGAACGCCCGCCAGCTCCACGTGGGGTCTGCCGCTTTCTCTTTCGCCACAGTCGAACGCGCCGCAGCCAATCGGAGCGCCGGGAAGGGAGAGAGAGAGCGGGGGAGGGGGGGGAAGGAGGCGGAGGAGAAGAAAGGGAAGAAATAAATAAGGCGCTCGCGGCCCACGTGGGGGACGGAGGGGGCGGGAAGGAGAGGGTATTAAAAAAAAAAAAAAAGCCACAAAACCCAGGACGGCGCCTGATTGGTCCGGCGCGGCTTCCCGTAGCAAATGTGTCAATCTGGATAGAACGCGAGGTAGCCCGAGAGGGGAGGAGGGATGGGGAGCGGGGGGGGGGGGAGAGAAAAAGGGAAGCGCTCTCTCTCTCTCTCCCGTTTCTTTTTTTTTTTCTTTTCTTTTTTTGGTGGGGGGGGGATTTAACCCTTGAAGTGCTGGCAGGGATGGAAAATTGGTTTAACCCTTGAAAAGGGGAAGGGAGAGGAGAAACGGGTTAAGGATGGAAAAGCTGCGAGGGGGAAGGGGGGTGGGGAGGGGGAGGGGGGGCAGGGGGGAGAGAAGGTTTGTTTTAACCCTTTAAGATCAGGAGGGAAAGGGAAAAAGGGGGGGCGCAGGAAGAAAAGGGAGACAGAAGGGGAGGGAGGGAGAGGGGGGAATGGAGGGGACGGGGAAAAGGGGGGACGGGGTTGACAGGGGCGACAGTGTGTGAAAAGGGGGCAGGGGAAGGGGGGCAGAGGGAAAAAGGGGGACATTGAGGGACAGAGAGGAAACGGGGGACAAGGGAAAAGGGGCAGGCAGGGGAAAGGGGCAGGGAAAAAGGGAGACGGGGAAAGGGGGGACATTGGGGGTCAGAGGGGAAAAGGGGATAGATAGGAAAGGGGAGCAGAGGAAAAAAGGGACGGGGGGCAAGGGGGACAGGGTGAAAGGGAGGAACAGAAGGGGAGAAAGGGGGACAGAGGGAGAAAGGGAAAAGGGGGAGGCAGAAGGGGAAGGGGCAGGGGGAAAAGGGGGGATAGAGGGGAAAGGGGGCAGCCGGGAGGAAAAAGGGGAGTGGGGAAAAGGGAGATGGAAAAGGGGGGCAGAGGGGAAAAGGGGGGACAAAAGGGGAATGGGGAGCAGAGAGGAAAAAGGGTCAGGGGAAAAGGGGGGCAATGGGGAAGGGGGCAGAGGGGAAGAGGAGAATACAGGATAAAGGGGGAGCAGGGGAAAAAAGGGGCAGAGGGGAAAAGGGATAGAGGGGAAAAGGGGAGCAGGGAGGAAAAAGGGCAGTGGGGGAAAAGGGGGATGGAAAAGGGAGCAGAGAGGAAAGGGGGCAGGGTGAAAGTGAAAGTGAAAGAGGGAGAGGGAAAAAGGGGGACGGAAGGGGAAAGGAAGGAGAGAGGAGAAAGAAAGATTTTTCTTAAAGGGAGAAAAAGACCCTTCGGCTTCACTTGACACAGGTCAAGCCAACGAGTTAACCCTTCCAGATCCAGAAAGCTTCGAGGACAAACGCGGCGGGGTGGGGGGGCTTGGCGGGGTGGGGGGGAGGAGAGTGAGTTGAACTCTGCAAAGTCTGGACTTAGGGAAGGGAGGTGGGTTTTTTTCTAGGCCTTATAAAGAAAGGAAAGAAGAAAGGAAAAAAGCAAGGGGGGCTGGGTGTGGGATAACGAGAAAGAGGGTTCTCAAAAGGCCCGGCCTCTGGATTCAGTTTGATCAAGAATTGGGGGATGGAAAAACAAGGCGGAAAAAACGGGGTTAAAAGGCCGAGGAAAATCCGGCCCTTAAAAAAATAATATTAGAGAGGTGAGGGTGGGGTGGGAGGTAAATGAATCCTCCAAGGCCAAGGGAGTGAGAAGGAGATCAACCAGGTTAACCCTTCCAAGATCTCCCAGGGGAAGGATTAACTCTTACCTGTCCAGAGGGTGAGAAAGAGTTATGGATGAAAAAGGGGGTAAAAATTAAATTTATTAGAGCAATTTTTCTCATCCTGGACCCCTTTTAAGCCGTGTGGACTTCAACTCGTAGAATTCCCTTGCCTGCAAGCTTAAAACAGCTTAAAAGGGGTCCAGGATGAGAAACACGGCAATAGAGGCTAATGAATGAGCGAGAAACCAAACAGTATATCTATACATATAAAAGCGAACTACCACTCACGCATCATCACAAAATCTCCAGAACCATAAAGCCTACAAACTTGAAATTTGCCGCGTATCTTCCTCTTGGCTTCTAGGTGCTCACTAAGAAAGGATTTTTCGAAATGATTATCAAAGCATTAGTATTTCCTATATTATTAACAAGCTCTGATTCTAAGGAGTTCTACTCCCCCTCCCCAGCTGAAAAGAAATCTGTTCCAAATGCAAAAACACAAGCAGAGGAGAGGAGTTTCAGTTTCAGTTTTACTTTCACAGCAGCAAGCAGGGGATAGGATAGCGGAGGCTTCTGTGGGGCAAGCCTGAGGGAGAGAAGGGGATAGGATAGGGGAGGCTTCTGTGGGACAAGGCTGAGGGAGAGAAGGGGATAGGATAGTGGAGGCTTCTGTGGGGCAAGCCTGAGGGAGAGGGGGATAGGTTAGGGGAGGCTTCTGTGGGCCAAGGCTGAGGGAGAGAAGGGGATAGGATAGGGGAGCTTCTGTGGGGCAAGGCTGAGGGAGAGAAGGGGATAGGTGAGGGGTGGCTTCTGTGGGGCAAGGCTGAGGGAGAGAAGGGGATAGGTTAGGGGAGGCTTCTGTGGGGCAAGGCTGAGGGAGAGAAGGGGACAGGATAGGGGAGGCTTCTGTGGGGCAAGCCTGAGGGAGAGAAGGGAACCCGTTGGGGTCCATTTTTATATTTGTTCCAAACAGCTTGGAAGCTCTCTGAATGATGCATAAATAAAAATAAACAGATCCACTGAGGAAGCCTTGTGGCTTTCCTTGCCAAATGAAATCCCTTCAGAGGTATCCAAAGGCACCCATTCCCCTCCTTCAGGATATGAGTCAGAAAGACCCTCTCCTTGAATTTGGGAAGATTCGGTGATTGAACCTATGAGCCCTAACCCTGGTTCCCTCCACTCCCAACCTATAATTCAGGAATTTGCCTCTTGCAAACCTTCAAAATCGTCAATTTTGTATCTGGAGGGCTCCATTTTATATGGGGTAGTGTTTAATCCTGCAATGGTGGTTTGTTCACATCCCAAGAGTAGAAAAAACAGACTTTGTTGGTTCATTGAATTTGCACGTCTGTGGCTAAGCACGGTTCACATAACTGGTAGTCCCCGACTTACACTAGTTCGTTTAGTGACAATTTAAAGTAATAACATCACTGAAAAAATATCGTCACTGAAAAAAGTGACTTGGGACCATTTCTGACACGTGATCAACATTCAAACAGTTGGCAACTGGCATGTACTTATGGCGGTTGCAGCAATCCGACGATTCCACTTTTCCCCAAACCGATTTAATTACTTTTGTTCAGTGCCATTTCCAAGTTTCTAGTCCTCAAGGTGCAGTAACTAATTTAGAGGGGATGTCTGTTTCTCCATACTCTCAGGGCTTTCAAGTTGAATTCTGTTATATTTTTTTTCCATGCCAGAGGCCGTGTTTTGTTTCATTCGGTTATATTTTATTGATTTATTGAGCATCCTTAAGATTTCTAAATCCCAAACCGCTGTGTATTTTTGGGCTGTGTTGGTGCAGGGAAATTTCAGAAATAAATCAGATTGGAGGATTTGTTTAATAATCCTTCTTCAAAAGAGCCAAGTCTATACCCCAAAATATAGTCTGACACAGGGATGAAATGCTCCCGGTTCGGACTGGATCAGGCAATCTGGTAGCGATCGTGGCGGGTGATTCGGAGAACCAGTAGTGATGGCGGTGTGAGGCTCCACCCACCTGCCCGGCTGTCATTACTTCCTGGTTTTAACCAGGAAGTAATATGTTTTTTACCCTCTGTGCATGCGTGCACTTCCGAACCGGTAAGGAAGGTAAGTAGATTTCACCCTTGGTCTGAGGTGTACAGGTACCCCTTGATTTATGATAGTTCATTTAATGACTGTTCAAAGTTACAACGGCACTGAAGTGACTTATGACCAGTTTTCACACTTATGACCGTTGCAGCATCCCCATTGCAAAACTCAGATGGCAACTGACTCCATGATGGTTGCAGTGACTTGGGGTCAGCGTCATCTCCTTTTTGTGACCTTCTAGCCAGCAAAACCAACGGAGAAGCCAGGTCTCGCTTAACAATCGTGTCTCTGGCTTAACAACGGCAAGAAAGGTCGTAAAACGGGGCAAAACTCACTTAACAACCGTCCCATTTAGCGACAGAAACGTTGGGCTCAAGCGTGGCTGTAAGTCAGAGACGAACTGCGTTTTCCTCGGTTCTAAAATCTCACCGAATGAAATTGGTACGTTTATAAGCCAGGCTGGGCCTAAATCAGATTGCAATCCCTAGGTGAATTCGGAAAGCCATACCATCACACCATCATGCGTGGGTTGTTCTCTTCAGTTGGCAGCTGGGTGTGATGAGCACAATGCAGAAAATCGAGGTGGGTGGGAGAAGCCCACCCTGATGGACTCAAATCCTGGGGAGATTTGATTTACTTACTGGCCCTGTTTCCCCGAAAATAAGACATCCCCGATCATAAGCCCAAATGGGCTTTTGAGTGCAAGCGCTAAAATAAGCCTCCCTCCGACAATAAGCCCTCCCCGAAAATATTTAAAAGCAGAGCTGGAAATCAGATAAGACGACAAGAGGAGCCCCGTCTTGCTCCACCTGCCCCAGTCTGGACTACTGTAACACTCTCTACATGCGGCTCCCCTTGAAGAACCCGGAGGCTCCAACTGGTCCAGAATGCGGCCGCGTGGGTGATTATGGGAGCGACTCGTCGCACCCATGTGACACCTCTCCTGCGCGAGCTGCACTGGCTCCCAGTGGTCTTCCGGGTGCGGTTCAAAGTGTTGGTTACCATCTTTAAAGCGCTCCATGGCTTAGGACCCGGATACTTACGGGATCGCCTTCTGCCACCGACGACCTCTCACCGACCAACATGCTCCCACAGAGAGGGACTCCTCAGGGTGCCGTAGGTTAAATAATGTCGACTGGCGACCCCCAGGATGAGAGGCTTCTCTGTGGGGGCACCCGCCCTCTGGAATGAACTGCCCCGGGGATACGTAGGATTCCCGACCTGTGTACCTTTCGCCATGCCCCTAAGACTCTACTATTCCAACAGGCTAGACTGGCTTGTTAAAATTTGGATTGGGTGTTTTAAATTTGTGGGTTTTTAACTGAGGGGTCATAATATTTAATCTATTTTTAAACTGTCCTTAAATTTTGTATTGTATGTGGTTTTATCATGTCTGTACACCGCCCTGAGTCCTTCGGGAGAACGGTGGTATAAAAATGTAATAAACATAAATGTAAACAAAATAATAAGACTTCCCCAAAAATGAGGCCAAGCGGGGTTCAAAAAAATATAAGACAAAGTCTTATTTTCGGGGAAACAGGTATTTCAATGTGTAAGGTCAGGGATTCCGAGCATATAGGTTCCATAGTCCTCGACTTACGACCACAATCGAGCCCAAAATTTCTGTCGCTAAGCAGCAAGCGTGTTCTGCCCCGTTTTTATAACCTTCCTGGACACGGTTGTTAAATGAATCACTGCAGCTGGGGAAGCTGGTCACTCATTCGGTCGCTAAAGTGAATCTGGCTTCCCCCGCTTGACTTTGCTTGTCAGAAGAAGCAAAAGGGGACACTGCCACCGTCGTAAATATGAGTCGGTGGCCAAGCATCTGGATTTTGATCACGGGACCATGGGGGATGCTGCCACGGCCGTAATGTGAGAACCGGTCGTAAGTCACTGTTTTCAGGGTAAACTTGTAACTTTGAATGGTCACTAAATGAACAGTTATAAGTCTGAACAGTCACTTAATGAATTGTTGCAACTTTGAACTGTCACTAAATGAACTGTTATAAGTCTGAACAGTCCCTTAATGAATTGTCGCAATTTTGAACGGTCACTAAATGAATGGTTTGAATGGTCGAGGGCTGCCTGGCTGAATTGGTGGTTGTTGTTGTTGTTGCTGTTATTATTATTATTATTATTATTATTTATTAGATTTATATACCGCTCTTCTCCCAAGGGACTCAGGGTGGTGTACAGCCATGATAAAACAATGAACCCTACAACATTTAAAACCCATTTAAAACAGAATTAAACAAATTTGGCCTTCTCAGTTAAAAACCCATAACTTAAAATACCCCGTCCAAATTTTTAGTCAGCCAGGCCAGCCTGTTGAAATAGCAGGGTCTTAAGGGCCCGGCGAAAGGTACAGAGATCGGGAATCCTACGTATCCCAGGCGGTAGTTGATTCCAGAGGGCGGGTGCCCCCACAGAGAAGGCTCTCCCTCTGGGGGTCACCAGCCTACATTGTTTTGCCGATGGCACCCTGAGGAGCCCCTCTCTGTGGGAGCGCGTTGGTCGGTGGGAGGCTATTGGTGGCCGAAGGGTTGGGCCCTTCCCTATTTTTTAAGACTCCAAATAACCGTGTTATTTGGGGGAGGGGGGTTATGTGTGTGTGTGTGTGAGTGAGAGAGAGAGAGAGGATTGGCCGCCTCAAAAGGACTAGTGCCTTTGTTCCATGCATTGATTTAATAGGACTGGGGAAGAAAATTGGATTAAGGTCTGGAGAGCTGAAGCTGGAAAGAAATAGGAGAGGGGGGGGGCGAGAATTGATTTAACCCCCAGGGAAGAAGGGGGGTGGGGGGTGAGAGAAGGAGATCTGGAGCCGGGTGTGGAGTTTAAAAAGCGGTGGGGGGAAGCATTGCTCTTTCCCAAGGCGGAGGGAGGGCAGGGGAGGGGAGTGGGGGGGGGATTTAAAGCTTAAAAGGGCTGGAGGAGAAGGGAATTAATTCTGGAAGAGGGCGGGGAGGAAGCTTAACTGCTAAAGGATTGGAGAGGATAATTAGCTAACCTTGGAACTATTAGAGGTCTGGGATTTGAGTAACCCTTTAAAAGGAGGAGGACTGGGGAGGGGGGAGGAGGGAAGGACAAGGACAATTGTCTCCCAGGGCCTCTTTTACTCTCAGCCTTACCTTATAAAGTATTTAAGGGGGGGGGGAGGAGAAAACCCTTGACGATGCGCTCAGAAATGCTTTACCAGATGGTTTCCTGCCTGCTTTTGCTGCTTTTTGCGGCCGGCATCCAGCAGAGCAAATTCTTGCCTTCTCAAATGTGGGTACTCGAGCCTACGTGTGCAAGAGTACTCTACTTTAGAATGAAGGAGTTTGGTCTAGTCTAAGGGTGAAGGCACCCGGCTAGAAAACTGGGGTCTGTAAGTTCTAGTCCTGGTTGATTTTGTGCCCATCACCAGGAGATTGGGAGTTCTAGTCTTGCCTTAGGGACAAAAGCCAGCTGGGTGACTTTGGGCCAATCACCAGGAGACTGGGAGTTCCAGTCCTGCCTTAGGGACAAAAGCCAGCTGGGTGACTTTGGGCCAATCACCAGGAGACTGGGAGTTCCAGTCCTGCCTTAGGGACAAAAGCCATCTGGGTGACTTTGGGCCAATCAACAGGAGACTGGGAGTTCTAGTCCTGCCTTAGGGACAAAAGCCAGCTGGGTGACTTTGGGCCAATCACCAGGAGACTGGGAGTTCCAGTCCTGCCTTGGGGACAAAAGCCAGCTGGGTGACTTTGGGCCAATCAACAGGAGATTGGGAGTTCTAGTCCTGCCTTAGGGACAAAAGCCAGCTGGGTGACTTTGGGCCAATCACCAGGAGACTGGGAGTTCTAGTCCTGCCTTAGGCATGAAAGTTGGCTGGTTGACTTTGGGCCAATCACCAGGAGACTGGGAGTTCCAGTCCTGCCGTAGGGACAAAAGCCAGCTGGGTGACTTTGGGCCAATCACCCGGAGACTGGGAGTTCTAGTCTTGCTCCAACAACTGCTCTGCTTAACAATGGAAATTCTGCTCTGAAATACGATTGTAAGTCAAGGATTCCCTGCATGTATGCTGCCTTGAACTCCTGAACAAAAACTAGGACTCTGTCTAAATGCAATAAATATAAATAGAATAAAAATAGCAAGCCAATTGCTTTCACAGATTAACCTGAGTGGGTTTTTTGGTGAACGGCTCTGTTTAAATCTGCTATGGATTTCTGCTCCTGTCTTTGTTCCTGCATTCGTCGATCTTTATGAAGCTAAAAATGGCGATGCAGCGGAGAGAAAACCCGAATTCCTGTGTTTTGTGCAAAAGCAAAATTTTTATGGAAATATTAACTCCCTTTTTGCCCCCTGCCGTGTGTCTGTGTGTGGATTGGACACTGAATCTCAATATGGGTTCGGAATGGAAAACCTAGTGAAAAAAAATGGAATTTATTTATTAATCACATTTATATGGAATGGAATATCTTGCTAGAGGCGAATATTCCATTAGGTTTGAGTGCAAATTCCCCTTAAATGCCAATTTGGAATACAGGTAGTCCTCAATTTATGACCGCAACTGAGCCCAACATTTCTGTTGCTAAGTGAGACATTTGTTAAGTGAGTTTTGACCCATTTTTTTCGACCTTGCTTGCCACTGTTATTAAGTGAATCAGTGAATCAAGAGTGAAAAATGGTTATCAGTCACTGTAACTTTGAACAGTCACTAAATGACCTGCCGTAGGTCAAGGACTACTTGTATATCTCAGACTATATGTTGAGGAATAGGCTTAGTTCTTCTGAAGGATTATTAAACGAATCTTCCAATCTGATTTATTTCTGAAATTTCCCTGCACCAACAGAACCCAAAACTTTGCAGCCGTTTGGAATATAGAAATCTTAAGGATGCTCAATAAATCAATAAAATATAAGCGAATGAAACAAAATATGGCCTCTGGCATACAAAAAAAATAAAATAAAAATAGAATTCAACTTGAAAATCCTCAGAGCAAGGAGAAACAAGACAACCCCCTTAAATTAGTTAACTGCAGCGTGAGGACTAGAAACTTGGAAATGAGGCTGAACAAAGGTGAATAAAAAGCTCGGATTGACCATCGGTTTCTGGGTATACAGTTGAAAAGAAACTGTATTCAGGAGGTTGAATTTCGTGTCAGATGAAATGTTTTCCCTGTGGCCAGGGCACAAACCTGGTTAGAGACAGAAGAAGGCCAAACGAATAAACTTGGTTTCTCTTTCATGAGCCGGAAGTTAAGTCTGGGGTACCTATGCAGACCAACACTAGGGGACAAAGTCTGTAGAACAGCGTATGTCAACCTCCATTATTTTAAGCCAAGTAGAACTCCCAGAATTCCCCAACAAACATGGATGACTGGGGAATCCTGGGAGTTGAAGTCCATAGGTCTTAAAATTCGCTGGTTGACAGACACTGCTGTAGAGGGAAGTACCTGTGCAGAGACTGATTGAGAAAAAGTATAATTTGGGGTGGGAGGAGACTTGAAACGATGCATTTCTCTCTCCTAGGCCAAAACGCAGCCTTGACTCTTCCATTGCAGAAAACTTTGGGCATTTTGCCTTTCTTTACCAAATGAAACTCAAAACCCCCCAAACGGGATCCAATAATTTTCTGGACGGAGCCCTAAAACACATTTTTCCTTCCTTGCCCAGTGATTGGTCAGAAGCTATGTGACATCATTGCAGTCCCAGAGTTGAGGCGGGCTTATAGATAGAATGGTAAGAGGATGGGTATCAGATCTGCAGGGACCAGTATTGCTTTGCTGCCCCCTGGTGGTCAGACTGCATTAATAACCCAGAGGTGCAGTTAGCCCTTGACTTACAACCATTCGTTTAATGATTGTTCGAAGTTACAACGGCACTGAAAAAAGTGACTTGGGAGCAGTCCTCGCTATTATGACCGTTGCAGCAATCCCATGGTCATGTGATCAAAATCTGAGCGCTTGGCAACTGGCATGTACTTATGACAGTTGCAGTGACCTTCCCAGTGAGGGCAGCCAGATTCACTTAACAACCCCGTGTTTCACTTAACAACTGAAATGACTCACTTACCAACCGTGGCAAAAGAGGTCACTTGCCTTGCTTAGGCAGCTCACTTGCCTTGCTTAGCAACAGAAATTGGGGTCCCAATTGTGGTTGTAAGTCGAAGACTACCTACAATACGGGTAGTCCTTAAGTTAAGGCCCACAACAGAGCCCCAAATTTTTGTTGCTAAGTGAGACATTTGTTAAGTGAATTTTGCCAACCGTCCTTGGCACGGTTGTTAAGTGAATCACTGCAGTTGTTAAGCTAGTCGCCTGGTGGTTAAGTGAATCCGGCTTCCCCATTGACTTTGTTTGCCAGAAGGTCACAGTAGGGGATCAGGCGACCCTGGGACACTGCGACCGTCATAAATAGGAGCCTTGGTGGCGTAGCAGCTTAAGTGGTGTTAAATGACACCAGCTGCCTGCAATTACTGCAAGTTCGAATCTCACCAGGCTCAAGGTTGACTCAGCCTTCCATCCTTCCAAGGTAGGTAAAATGAGGACCCGGATTGTGGGGGCAATAAGCTGACTTTGTATAAAAAGAACACCGCTTGTGGGGGGCCCAAAAGCCCTACTAAGCAGGTATATACAAAAGTATGAAGGCTATTGCTTAAAGCATTGTAAGCCGCCCTGAGTCTCCGGAGAAGGGCGGCATATAAATTAAATTTTAAAAAAATATATATGAGTCAGTTGATTTTGGATGCATGCTGCCATGGTCATAAATGTGAAAAACGGTCACAAGTCACTTTTTTCAGTGCCGTTTACAAACAAACTGTTGTAAGTCGAGGACTACGTGTATGTGATATGAACACGGCGATGGTGTTTTCTTAAGTTAGCTTTAGCTGGAGGTGTGAATCCAAGCCTTGGTTTAATGTTAAGTTTTGATGTCTTGTGCAAAACTAAGAAATGGTAATTCAGTAACAAGGGGCTAATCGCGTTTTGGGAATCAAGCCAGGCGCTGCTGCTTCTCTTTTGTCAAGCAAAGCAACTGGATTTCCGGTTCAAAGAACGTCTGGAGAAAAGTCTCCCTTTGATTTGCAAGAAACACACAAACACACACAGATGGAAAGTGCAAAGTGTTTCCCATATTATTATTTTTTTTCAAATGTCTGTTCCTTTGCCAATGCAATTTAAAAATACAGGGTCATACTGCCCCCTACTGTCCATAA
This sequence comes from Masticophis lateralis, assembly GCA_030761175.1. Lineage (NCBI taxonomy): Eukaryota > Metazoa > Chordata > Lepidosauria > Squamata > Colubridae > Masticophis > Masticophis lateralis. The sequence goes on along the minus strand of JAUDYJ010000001.1, from coordinate 344,789,190 downwards.
TCGCTTAATTTCAAGTTTATTGTCAAATAGGCAACAGATAACAGAATAACAAGAGTTGGAAGGGACCTTGGAGGTCTTCTAGTCCAACCCCCTGTCAGCAGGTTCTGACAGGTTCTGGAGAACTAGTAGCGGAAATTTGGAGCAGTTCGGAGAACCGGCGAATACCACCTCTGGCTGGCCCCAGAGTGGGGTGGGAATGGGGATTTTGCAATATCCTTCCCCCAGAAGTAGGGAGGGAAGGGAGATTTTGCAGTATCCTTCCCCTGCCATGCCCACCAAGCCACGCCCACCAAGCCACTCCATGCCCACCAAGCCACGGCCACAGAACCGGTAGTAAAAAAATTTGGATTTCATCACTGCTCTATACTATTTCAGACAAACGGCTGTCCTGTCTCTTCTTGAAAACTTCCAGTGTTGGAGCATTTACAACTTCTGGAGGCAAGTTGTTCCACTGATTAATTGTTCTCACTGTCAGCAAATTTCTCCTTAGTTCTAAGTTGCTTCTCTCCTGGCTTAGTTTCCACCCATTGCTTCTTGTCTTGCCTTCAGGTGCTTCGGAGAATAGCTTGACTCCTCTTCTTTGTGGCAGCCTCTGAGATATTGGAAGACTCCTATCATATCTCCCCTCGTCCTTGAGCCCCTGACTCAAGATCAGGTTAGATGTTAATACCACTTTATAATGCCTTGGTAAGACCACACTTGGAATATTGCACCCAGTTGTGGTCGCCACAAAATAAAAACAACAAGCTGAGACTCTGGAAAGAGGATAGAGAAGAGCAACAAAAGATAATGAAGGGATTAGACATTGGAGGCTCTAAATATACGATGAATGGTTGCAGGAACTGGGTATGTCTAGTTTAATGAAAAGAAGGACCAGGGGATACATGATAACAGTGTCCAATATCTCAGGGGCTGCCCCAAAGAAGAGGGAGCCAAGCTATTCTCCAAAGCAGGTAGGAGAAGAAGCAATGGATGGAAACTAATCAAGGAGAGAAGCAACCTGGAATTCAGGAGAAATTTCCTGACAGTGAGAACAATTAACCAGTGGAACAGCTTGCTACCAGAAGTTGTGAATGCTCCAACAGTGTAAGTTTTTAAGATGATGTTGGATAGCCATTTGTCTGAAATGGTGTAGGGTTTCCTGCCTGAGCAGGGGGTTGGACTAGAAGACCTTTGAGGTCCCTTCCAATTCTGTTATTATTTGCCCGTACAACATGTGCAAAAGAAAAGCTTCAATTGCACAATTGCCGTTGTTTTAAAACAACCCCTGCAACCATTGCAGTGTCACCATCCGTCTTTTGCAAAAAGGGAGCATTTAGAAAGAAAGAAAGAAAGAAAGAAAGAAAGAAAGAAAGAAAGAAAGAAATGAATGTAAGGAAGTAAAACTAAGCCTACATTTTTCCTCCTCCCTCCTCCCGCCCTTTTCTTTCCTGTTGTGTCTTTTAAAGTGCAAGCAGGAAAAAAAAACCCAGACAATTCTTTGTGGATCATCTCTGTAAATTCAGAATCTCTCTTACTCTCTCTCTCTCTCTTTCTTTGCTATAGGGCACGAGGAAAACAGTGTGATAAATAAATAATTCCATTTTCATTCACACATGAAAGAGACCAACTCAGCTGAAAAAAAAAGAAAAAGAAAAAGAAAAACAACAACCCAGAAAACGACAAGGAGCAGATTTGGTATCACTGATTCTCCCAAATCAAGACCCACATTAGCACCGTTTGAACTGCTAAAAGCCCGGTCTGTTCTGTTTCCCTTTGATTGTATCCCTCAAAGGTGCTAGCAACAGTCTCTCATTATAGTAACAGCATTATCCTTAAGAATTTGACTTCCTTGCTCGTTGCTAGTGCAGTCAAAATAATGAAGATGATAATAATAAGCAAACTGGCTGTTTGGTCATGCAGTTAAAAATTAGATGTTGATTTAAGGGGGGGGGAAATCATATGTATCTTCTTTATTAGTTTATAACACAAAATACAAAAGAAAATAGTAGAAAAATAAAGGAGAGGGAAAGTGCAGTAGAATAAGGTCATTTGACTGAAATGGGATATTGTTTCCTGCTTGGGCAGGGGGTTGGACTAGAATCGTGATGGCGAACCTATGGCACGAGTGCCACAGGTGGTACACGGAGCCATATCTGTGGGCACGTGAGCTCAGCTCCAACGCGCATATTTGGGCTGATTTTTGGGCCTTCCAGGCCAACTGGAAATCAGGAAATGGGCCATTTCCAGCTTCCGGAGGGCCTCTGCAAGGGTGGGGAAGGCTGTTTTCACTCTCCCCAAGCTCCAAGAAAGCCTCTGGAGTCTGGGGAGGGCAAATAATGGGCCTACCAGGCCTATTGGGCCCACTGTTAACCTTTTTGCCATCATGTGCCAAAAGTGGGGGTAGAGCAAGGGGTTGCGTACGCATGCGTGGGGGTGCGGGGTATCATTGAATTATGGGTGTAGGCACTTGCGCACGCAACCCCCCCCCTACGCTCCTCACGCTTTTGGCACGTGATGGCAAAAAGGTTAGCCATCACTGGACCAGAAAACCTCCAAGGTCCCTCCCAACTCTTGTTATTCTATTTTGTTAAGAAGCCATGGATGGAAACTCACCAGGGAGAGAATCAACCTGGAACTAAGGAGAAATTTCCTGACAGTGGGAACAATTAAGCAGTGGAACGACTTGCCTCCAGAAGTTGTGAATGCTCCATCACTGGAAGTTTTAAAGAGGAGATTGGACAACCATTTGTCTGAAATGGTATAGGACAGGGGTCTGCAACCTTAAACACTCAATGAGCCATTTGGACCTGTTTCCCTCAGAAAAGAAAACACCGGGAGCCACAAAACCCTTCTCGTGCTTGACTATTTCTTGAGCGGCCACAAAATTAGCATATGTCGTCGAATTAAACGTTTTGTTTTCTTCTGAAACTTTTCTTCTCTTGGCTTTATCCATGGTTGGCCTACCAGGGGTTGAAAAGCTCAACAAAGCCTCAGATAGCTCAACCGGCTGAATAGCCTGTTATTAACATCCAGCTGTCTGCAATTACACCAGTTCGAGGCTCAAGGTTGACTCAGCCTTCCATCCTTTCTAAGGTTGGTAAATTGAAGACCCGGTTTGTGGGGGCAATAAGCTGACTTTGTATAAAATATACAAAAGTATGAAGGCTATTGCTTAACGCATTGTAAGCCGCCCTGAGTCTCCGGAGAAGGGCGTCATATAAATCTAATTAAAAAATAAATTAAAAAAATAAATAAATCACGTGCTAGCGGGTGTCACACATTGATAGTTGTGATGCAGATGTTGAGTGACAGGGAGCCGCATCGGAGGGGTGAAAGAGCCATATGCGGCTCCAGAGACGCAGGTTGCTGACCCCTGGGATAGGGTTTCCTGCTTTGGTAGGGGGCTGGACTAGAAGACCTCCAAGGTCCCTTCCAACTCTGTTATTCTTAAAGATGCCGATGACCCTAGAAAAAGTCCAGAGAAGAGCAGCGAAGATGATTAGGGATCTGGAGGATAAAACGTACAATGAACGGTTGAGGGACCTAGGATGACTAGTTGATGGAGTCGACTGAAATGGCAAAATTTGACTCTTTTGATTAAAGAAGGGTGGAAGCAAAGGGGAGAATACGACCACCAGTGAGTGGATGGACTTCAGTGCTGTGGAACTTAGAATGGTCACTAAACATATGGTTGTAAATTGAGGACTACCTGTTTAATGATATAGGTAATCTTTGATTTATGACCACAACTGAGTCCAAAATTTCTGTTGTTACACAACATAGCTGTTCAGGGGGTTTTGCCTCATTTTGTGACCTTTCTTGCCCCAGTTGTTAAGTGAATCATCAGAATTATTAAATTCGTAGCACGGTTGTTAAGTGAATCTTGCTTCCCCATTGACGCTGCTTGTTAGGAGGTCGCAAAAGTGAAACATGTGACATTGGGATAATGCGACCGTCGTAAATACGTGTCAGTTGCCAAGTGTCCGAATTTTGATCACACAGCCACCGGGATGCCGCAACGGTCGTAAGTGTGAAAAACGGTCATAAGCCACTTTTTTCTGTGTCATCGTAACTTTGAACGGTCACTAAACGAACTGTTATAAGTCAAGGACTACCTGTAATCACCACCACTGGGTCCTCTTTTGCCAGCTGGGTTTGTGCAGGTAGTCCTTGACTTACAACGGTTCGTTTAGTGACCGTTTGAAGTTACAGTGGCACTGAAAAAGTGACGCAGGACCGTTTTTCACACTTATGACCGTTGCAGCATCCCCACGGTCACGCGATTTACATTCGGATGCTTGACAACTGACTCACATTTACGACGGTCGCCCGGGATCACGCGATCCCCTTTTGCGACCATCTGATGAGCAAAGTCGACGGGGAAATCAGATTCACTTAACAACCGAGTCACTCATTTAACAACCGCAGCGATTCACTTAACAAATGTGGCGAGAAAAAGCGGTAAAATGGGACAAAAAACCCCACCTCCCTTCACAGATTTCATTTGCTGGGCAACGTAAATGTTGGGGCTCCATTGTGGTTATAAATTCAGGACTACCTGTCCTCCGTTTGGCAATCTTTGTCCAAGACCTGAAGAGAAACTGAAGAAAAGTTCAGCTGCCTGTTTTGAGGCAGGAAGAGAAGAAAAATCAGAATTAAAAAATATTATTCTAAGTTCTCCTCTGGTTTCTTCCATGGGATCCCGCAGGGAAGCAGGCGACCGGGAATGCCACAATGCTGTTTTGCAATAACACCACTTCTGTGGACCTCCTTGGTACCCACTGGACCTTTTCTCTCTCTCTCTCTCTCTCACACACACACACACACACAGACACTCTTAGGCTCTGTGTGTCTGGATCCATGTCTTCCTTCCAGGAAATTTCTCAGTGTGTGTGTGTGTGTGTTTTGCACAGCCTGTACGTGTCTGTCTGTACACGTTCCTTGGCCTGCGTTTGTGCCAAGAATTTGGAATGTTAAGACAGGGAGCGCCAGCCAGATCCCGCCGCCCGCCGCCCGCTTCCCTCCCTCAGTGCTGTGCTCGCTGCCTTTGGGTTTCCAGATTTGCCCACCTCGCCGCAACAGGTTTGCCACAACGGTGGGGTGGAAACCCACAACGAGGCCCCCGTTGATCTTAACACATCGTTTAGCGTGGCTGCCTTTGGAATATTAATCCCTTCCGCCGCTGTCTGTCTCCCGGGGAAGGCCTTCCCTTTGCCAAAAAGCCTCTCTTGGATTTGCACAATTTTGGGTGTGTATTAAAAGCAATAAATGGCATTGTTGTTCAGTTCCAGGACGGCATCCAAAAATCCAGTGTGGTTGCAGTGTTGACAGCTTGAGCGAATAACAGAAAAACAGATTTGGAAGGGACCTTGGAGGTCTTCTAGTCCAACCCCCTGCTTAAGCAGGAGACCCTATCCATTCCGGACTAATGGCTGTCCGGTCTCTTCTTAAAAACCTCCAGTGTTGGAGTACCCACAACTCTTGGTGGCAAGCTGTTCCACTGGTTAATTCTCCTCACTGTTAGGAAAGTTTCTCCTTAATTCCAGGTTGCTTCTCTCCTTGGTTAGTTTCCATCCATTGCTTCTTGTCCTGCCTTCAGGTGCTTTGAAGAATAAATTGACCCCCTCTTCTTTGTGGCAGCCCCTCAAATATTGGAAAACTGCTATCATGTCACCTCCAGTCCTTCTTTTCATTAAACTAGAAGTACCCATTTCTGAAATGAGCCTACAAATACTCCTTCCTTCCTTCCTTCCTTCCTTCCTCCCTCCCTCCCTCCCTCCCTCCCTCCCTCCTTTCCTTTCCTTTCCTTTCCTTTCCTTTCCTTTCCTTTCCTTTCCTTTCCTTTCCTTTCCTTTCCTTTCCTTTCCTTTCCTTTCCTTTCCTTTCCTTTCCTTTCTCCCTCCTCCCCTCTCCTTCCTTCCCGTATTTATTTATTTTTCACACTTAACAGCCGATTTCTCTCAGAGAAGGGCTCCAGGCAGTGTAAAATTCAATCCATAAAATTAAGCACTAAAACCAGAATAATTTAAGATTGGAAGCTTTTTAAAATATAAAAGGACATTATAAAATTTGCAGAGGTCCAAGATGGGGAGGTTAGCAGTTATTCCTCGATTTAGGACGATAATCAGGACGGCTAAGTGATGTGGTTGTTAAAATGAGTCCTCATGGGACTGGATCTGATAATACGACCAGCTCAGATTCACCTGAACCCCAAAATGGGTGGCAAATAAATGTGATAATAGTCGTAATAGTAATAATAAGCACAACATAACAGAATTAACAGTAGTAGTCACTACTGCTTGTACTCAAAGAAATTATACCCAGATTCCCTCACTGTTCATGTATTGATATTGATGTACTATATATTTAAAAACAAAAACAGAATTAACAGAAGAACAGGAGCTGGAAGGGACTTTGGAGGTCATCTAGTCCAACCCCCTGTTCAAGCAGAAAACCTTATACCATTTCAGACAAGTGGCTGTCCTGTCTCTCCTGAAAAGCCTCCAGTTGATGGGACACCCACAACTTCTGGAGGCAAGTCATTCCACTGGTTAACTGTTCTTGCTGCTAGGAAATTTCTCCTTAGTTCCAGGTTGTTTCTCTCCTTGATCAGTTCCCATCCGTTGTTTCTTATCCTGCCTTCAGGTGCTTTGGAGAATAGCTTGACTCCCTCTTCTTTGGGGCAGCCCCTCAAATATCGGAATAGTGCTATCATGTCACCCCTGGTCCTTTTCTTCACTAGACATATCCATCGGCATTGTCATATTCATCTTCAGTCAATTGCAAAAGGCAGCTTTAATCAGAACCGCTTACATCTTGCAGCTATACCTTTAATATTATTAAACACCTACATCTGCCTACCCCAGGTCCTTGGAAAAGACTCAATAGGCAGGGGGACAACATTGCCAGATCCCATCTGAACATCTGGCTGACTGTGCAACCAATGGTAATCAATTTTTTGCAGTTTTATTGCAGTTTGTTAAGCAAATAAATTGACTTTGTGTGTCGGAAGAGGGCAAATCACCAACTGTGTCACTTGTAAGATGGCTTTACAACCATCATAAATGTGAACCGATTGCCAAGCACCTGAATTGTGATGGTGGTTCAGTGTTTGTAAAGTCCGGACATAAGTCGCTATTTCCAAGACGGTTAGAAATTCAAATGGATCTGTGGACTTCAATTCCCAGAATTCCCCAGCCAGCTGGCTGGGGAATTCTGGGAGTTGAAGTCCATACCTCATAAAGAACCTAAGGTTGAGACACACTAACTGAAATGACTGCCCATTTATAGAGATTTCTGCCCAGTTGCTCAGCAAGCCCCCATAAAAACCTCAAAACCACACACAGCCACAACAAAACACGCTACACCCTAAATGCAAAGGTATCTTAATTCAAAAACCTGCTATCAATAATGTTCCAAAGCTGATTTAGTCATTCTGTACATTTCCCAAATCTCTTAATCGCTAGTATGGCACCACAGAGTGTCAACAGGCTCACGATCATCTCATTGGCATCTGTGCCGCCCTCTTATTTTCCTCTCTGTTTAAAGCTTCTTCTTTTTTTTTGTTTTTTTGTAAGTGAAAAACTGGCACTGTGCAAAAACTCTTTTTTCCAGCCTACGTTTTCCTTTTCCAAGAATACCAGAGAGAAACAGCTTGCATAGGAAACAGAGAAGGTTGTTGGCTAAAACACAGGATGGCGTAAAAACTGCTTTCTTTTGTACCCTGGCACAACATGGTAGTTATGTTGTGCCAGGCAGTTCCTGCTTCAAAGGGTTTTGGGGAAAATACAGGCAGTCCTCGACTTATGACCGACCATTTAGTGACCCATTCAATGTTACGAGCGACCCCAGGAAGAGGGGATTTACGATGCACATCCGAAATTCTGAATTTCTGGACCGCTCTGCGGTCAGATGGAATTTAAGGCTCCCGTTCTCCACCCAACTCCTACCAACCTAGCAATTCGAAAGCATGCAAATGCAAGTAGATAAATAGGTACCACTTCGCTGGGAAAGGTAACATTGCTCCATGACATCATGCTGGCCACATGATCGTGAAACGTCTTCGGAAAACGCTGGCTCAACGGCCTTGAAATGGAGATGAGCACCAATACCTATATGTCTGTGGAGATTCTCAGACATCCAGCTCATCAGAGCCGAAGAAGCTTCTTGGATGAGAAGCGAAACGTCTTCAGAGAAAAACCATAAAGTCCAATTGCGTCTTGAAAAAAGCACCTTTGGGACAATCAACCCCTAAATTTGGCAATGACTAGTGGAGTCAAATCTGCAGGGATTCCTTGATATTTTTCACCTGTTTCATAAGATGTCCGTTCTCTAGGTAGTCATCGACTTAAGACCACCCTTGAGCCTAAAATTATGTTGCTGAGATGTATGTTAAATGAATTTTGCCTCATTTTACGATATTTCTTGACCCAATTGTTAAGTGAATCACTGAAGTTGTTAATGACATAATAATTAAGTGCATCTGGCTTCTCCATTGACTTTGCTTGTCAGAAAACTTAATGGAACAAGAACGAGAATAGGAATAGGAATAGGAATAGGAATAGGAATAGGAATAGGAATAGGAATAGGAATAGGAATAGGAATAGGAATAGAATAAGAGAGTTGGAAGGGACCTTGTAGATCATATAGTTCACCCCCCCCCACCCAAGCAGGAAACTCTGTACCTGTTGTGGTCCGCCAGCAGCCTGTGGAGCTGGCAGCGGAGTCAGACAGTGAGGAGGCTGGGAAGGACTATGGGCCAATCCTGGCGGTTGGGGAAGGCCCAGATGAGGGCTCTGCATCAGAGGCAGAGATGGGGCCCGGGCCATCCGGGAGTGATACGCGGACTCTGGAGCCCCCGGAGTCGGACAGCAGAGAGGCAGAGGAACAGGAGGAGCCTGTTCCTAGTGCATGCATGCACAGAGCTGCCAGAAGGCAAGAGCAGCTAAAGCAAAAGGGACAACTCAGGAGTAAGGCCAGGAGATGATTGACCCCTCTCATAAGGCTTAAAAGAGAAACAAAGGCACTTGGACCTTTTGCAGGAAAACAACGTTGCTAACTCTGTTTCCAGTCGGCATCCCTTGTTTGTTGCTGAACTTTGTGGGGCTTTGCCAAGTCAAATCTTTGACAGGGTTTCAAAGAAGATAAAAGGTTGGTGGTTATCCAGAAGGACTTCTTCTGAAGGACTTGTTTTGCAACTAATTGGGACTCAGCTGGGAATGAACTTTTTGGGGCCCAATTTTTTTTGGGACTAATTGTGTATTGTAATTACTCAGTAAGCCTAGGTCACAACAATACCATTTCTGACAGGTGACGGTCCAATCTCTTTTTAGAATAGAATTAAAAAGTTGGAAGGGACCTTGGAGGTCTTCTAGTCCAAGCTCCTGCTCAAGCTGGAGACTACCATTTCAGACAAGTGGCTGTCCAGTCTCTTCTTAAAAACCTCCAGTGTTGGAGCATTTACAACTTCTGGTGGCAAGCTGTTCCACTGGTTAATTTTCCTCACTGTTAGGAAGTTTCTCCTTAATTCCAGGTAGCTTCTCTCCTTGGTTAGTTTCCACCCATTGCTTCTTGTCCTGCCTTCAGGTGCTTTGAAGAGTAAGTTGATTCCCTCTTCTTTGTGGCAGCCCCTCAAATATCATGTCCCCCTTAGTCCTTCTTTTCTCTAGACTATCCATACTCAATTCTGAAATGAGCTTTCAAATCTTCCTTCCTTCCTTCCTCCCTCCCTCCCTCCCTTCTTCCCTTCCCTTCCCTTCCCTTCCCTTCCCTTCCCTTCCCTTCCCTTCCCTTCCCTTCCCTTCCCAGGTTGGTTCTCTTGATTAATTTCCATCTGCTGCTTCTTGTCCTACCTTCTGGTGCTTTGGAAAATAAGCTGACCCCGTCTTTTTTGTGGCATCCCCTCAAATATTAGAAAATTGTTATCATGTCACCCCGAGTCCTTCTTTTCATTAAACTAGGCATACCCAATTCCAGCAACTGTTCTTTATATGTTTCTTTATATCCTCCAGTCTCCTAATCATATCTTTGTTGGTTTTTGAAAGCCTCCAGTGATGAAGCTCCCACAATCCAATCAACTGGGTTGATTGTTCTCATCGTCAGAAATTATTTCTAGGTTGAATCTCTCCTTGATCAGTTTTCCATCCATTTTTCCTTGTCTGGCCTTTGGTTGCTTTGGGAAAAAGGATCATGTGACCCCGGGACACTGCAACCATCATAAATATGAGCCAGCTGCCAAAGGTCCAAATTTTGAGGTCATGTGATCGAATTTTGATCACATGACCTCAAGGCTACTGCAACGGTTGTAAGTTTGAAAAACGGTCATAACTCACTTTTTTCAAAGCCGTTGTCACTTTGAACCAGGGGTGAAATGCTCCCGGTTCAGAGCAGATCGCCCGATCCGGTAGTGATGGCGGTGGGTGTTTCAGAGAACCGGTAGCAAAAATCCCTGCCCCCCCCCCCATGCCCAGTTGAGCTGCGCAATCATCACAGGCTGTTTTTTTAGCTTTTAAAAGCATGTTTTCTACACTCTCTTCAGCCGAAAAAATGCTTTTAAAAGTAAAAAAAAAAGCCTCTGATGATGGCTTTTAAAGAGGCTTTTAAAAGCATTTTTTTTCGACAAGCTCTTCGGCCGAAGAGGTTGTAGAAAAAAAAATGCTTTTAAAAGCCTCTGACGATCCCAGCTGAGTTGCCTGATCATCAAGAGGCTTTTAAAAGCATTTTTTTCTGCAACCTCTTAAGGTTGTAGAAAAAATGCTTTTAAAAGTAAAAAAAAAAAAAAAAAAAGTTGGCCACGCCCACCCAATCACATTACCCCCCCACCAAGCCACACCCACAGAACCAGTAGTAACAAATTTTACTTTTCATCATTGCTCCTGTCCATGCCCAGCTGAGCCGCACGATCATCAGAAGCTTTTTTTTTTTTTTACTTTTAAAAGCATTTTTTCTACAACCCGGAGAAAAAATGCTTTTAAAAGTAAAAAAAAAAGCTTTTGATGATCGTGCGGCTCAACTGGGATCATCAGAGGCTTTTAAAACCATTTTTTCTACAACTTCTGTAGTACAGAACTGGTAGTAAGAAATTTTACATTTCACCACTGCTTTTCACTAAAGGAACTGTTGTTAAGTCGTGATTCCCTTTAAGTCCCCATGAATTGGTATCGGCTTTATCTGACTCTTTTCCTGATTGTTTTTATTAGATTTTTCTTTTTCCCTAAACAGTCAGTGTACAGCAATCGGTTTGAAATTTCCTCTTCCCAAATTTCCCAAATTTATCATGACCCACCCAAGGATCAAACCTTCATTTCTTTTGCACATATTCCTCGCCGCACGCAGAAAATACACACTTTCAACACTCTACCCACCCCCAATTCCTACGAGAAATGCCTGCTGTTCAAACTGTTTTAAGTTAATTTTCTTTCTTTCGGTAACACCGAAAGCCCGTACTTTGGAGTTTTCCCCATCCCCACCGCTAAAAATTTTGGACTTCAAAGCTTTGGGAAAAATATGATCGTTAGCAGAATGAGCGATTAAAAAAAAAAAAGATGTCGGCAGTGACTTAAAAAATCAGTTTCAATTTTATTCAATCTTGCTCAATTTCATCCATCGGGAAACACAAATCCACCTGTACAAAAAAATTGATATCGGAGAGATAGGACTCCCCCCATCGCCTCATTTTAGCAGTTTAATAAACATCACTGATGTCCATTATAGGTACTCCTTATGGTCTCTCAACCCAGACTAAATTTTAAGATATTATCCGGGTGACAATTTGCTTTTTACAGAGAAAATCTGGGATATTCAACCTTAGCAACTTTAAGACCCGTGGACTTCAACTCCCAAAATTCCCCAGCCAGCTATGGCTGGCTGGGGAATTCTGGGAGTTGAAGTCCACGGGTCTTAAAGTTGCTAAGGTTGAATACCGCAGAGCAAATATTTCACACTCCAGGTCATTTCAGTTTGTCTGCATTCAAACACAAACTCCCTTTAGGTCCCCCTCTCATCGGGCCTAAAAAGGGTACCCAAATACAAGGAAAATGTAAGAAAAACACACAGAGGTGTTTAAAAAAAACCCATCCTACCAATTTTGGGGGCTTTGCTCAGGAATCCTTCCACAGTTTTGGGGAGAGGGATTATCAGTTACCCACTAACTTTTGCAAAGCAAGCTTTTGCAAAGACAAGCGTGAATCCAGATAAAAAGCTGGCCATCAAGACGAATATATACCGGTGTGTTTATTTTACCCCACATAGAAAAAAAGTTTGCCCAGAATTCTTCCAACAAGAGACAAAAAAGCTTGAACATTTTCCAAATTCTGCCTTGGTCTTTGGCTTACGTTGGTGGCGAGGCAGGCATTTCCAAGTGTCAAACATGTGTTGTGTTGTGAGGTGCAGTAGCATTTGGCGTCATAAAAAAAACAAACAAACCCAAAATGGTTTAAAAACGAACAAAAAAGAAGAAAAAAAAATCTCCCAGTTTTCCCTCTTCGTTGGACAAGTTCAAAAGGAAAGTAGAAAAGCATTGGAGAGGGAGAGGCGCCGGATTAAAGGCGGGTTATGTGTTCATTGCCACAATCAAAGCAATTCAAAATCGCCCCGTTCACACAGGGACCCGATAGTTGCAGTGGTTACACTCCGATTCGCTTAGCGGCAGAGGGATGCTGGGTTTACGTCCAAGGTCCTGTTCGGCACACGGTGACTGGGGCCTCTCTTTGAAGAAATCGGAGATGTAGCGGACCTGGGGAAAAAGGGGGCTCGGATGAGAAGACGCCAAAGACGGATAGTTTGATTTAGTGGTTAAGGCACCAAAGCTAGAAACTGGGCGATCCTGAGTTCTAGTTCTGCGTCAGGCATGAAAGCCATCTAGGTGACTGGGTGAAAGCCATCCAGGTGACAGTGAGTTCTAGTTCTGCCTTAGGCATGAAAGCCAACTGGATGGCTTGGGACCAATCACCAGGTGACAGTGAGTTCTAGTTCTGCCTTAGGCATGAAAGCCACCTGGGTGACGATGGGCCGATCACCAGGAGACAGTGAGTTCTAGTTCTGCCTTAGGCATGAAAGCCATCTGGGTGACGGTGGGCCAAACACCAGGTGACAGTGAGTTCTAGTTCTGCCTTAGGCATGAAAGCCATCTGGGTGACGGTGGGCCAAACACCAGGTGACAGTGAGTTCTAGTTCTGCCTTAGGCATGAAAGCCATCTGGGTGACGGTGGGCCGATCACCAGGTGACAGTGAGTTCTAGTTCTGCCGTAGGCATGAAAACCAACTGGATGGCTTGGGGCCAATCACCAGGAGACAGTGAGTTCTAGTTCTGCCTTAGGCATGAAAGCCACCTGGGTGACTTGGGGCCAATCACCAGGTGACAATGAGTTCTAGTTCTGCCTTAGGCACGAAAGCCACTGGGTGACCTGAGGTCAATCAGTCCATTGCTTACCGTAAGGATAGCAATGAGTGCTCCCTGCAGGAAGCCAACCAGCACATCGCTCCAATGGTGCTTGTAGTCCGATACCCGGCTGTAGCCCACATAGATGGCGAAGCAGAGGAGAAAGAACTGGATAGTCGGGCGCAGCAGCCGAGCCCATCTGCCAACCAGCCGGGCCTGAACGTAAAGCTAGAATCAACAAGAAAGGAGGGGGGCTTTAGAGATGGCTGCCAGAGGTCGATGGCTTTGGAAGAGAAGGTCTTCTTGGTACCCTAAGGATGAACCTGATGCCCAAATTGAATTCCTGCCCTGCTTCCAACCCTAAATGAGCTGGGTTTGTCTGATGAGGCCACAGGAAATAAGGAGGGAGGGAGGCAGGAAGGAAGGTAGGAAATGGGAGGGAGAGAGAGAGAAGCAAGGGAGGATGGAAGGAGGGAGGGAGGAAGGAAATAGGAGGGAGGGAGAGAGAAGGGAGGGAGGGAGAAACAAAGGGAAGAAAGAAGGAGGGAGAGTGGGAGGGAGAGAGGGAGGGTGGAAGGAAACAGGGAGGGAGAGAGAAGTAAGGGAGGGTGGAGGGAGGAAGGGAGGAAAAGAGGGACAAAGGAAAGAAGAAGGGAGAGTGGGAGAGAGAGAGGGAGGGAGGAAGGAATGGGAGGGAGAGAGAGAGAAGCAAGGGAGGATGGAAGGAGGGAGGAAGGAAATAGGAGGGAGGGAGAGAGAAGGGAGGGAGGGAGAAACAAAGGGAAGAAAGAAGGAGGGAGAGTGGGAGGGAGAGAGGGAGGGTGGAAGGAAACAGGGAGGGAGAGAGAAGTGAGGGAGGGTGGAGGGAGGAAGGGAGGAAAGGAGGGACAAAGGAAAGAAGAAGGGAGAGTGGGAGAGAGAGAGGGAGGGAGGAAGGAAATGAGAGGGAGGGAGAGAGAAGCGAGAGAGGGGGGACGGAGTAAAGAAGGGAGGGACAAAGGGAGGAAAAGGAGAAAAGAAGGAAGGACAGGAAAGAATGGAGGAGGGACGGAGGAAAGAAGGAAGCAAATAAACAAAGGACACAAATGGTAAATAAACAAGGGATGCATGCAAATCAATCAATCAATAAAGGAAGCAAATCAATAAAGTTCACAAGTAAATACACAGGGCATGAAAATAAACATAGGGAGTCTCCAAAAAATAAATAAAGCAAGGAAAAATAAATATAGTACAGAAAATAAGTAGATAAAGGAAGTGCACAAACAAAGGGAGCAAGTAAATAAAGCGTGCAAATAAATTAATAAACAAATAATAATAAATAAAGGATGCAAATAAATAAAGGAAGCATGCACATAGATAGAAATGAATAAATGATGGGAACAAATAAAGTTAGCAAATAAATAAAGTTAGCAAACAAATAAATAAAGGGAAGGTGCCGATAAATAACCATGCAATGTTTCTCTCCCCCCCACCTCCCCCAATTTGAAAGATTCTCAAAGAAACCTCCCTCCTCCCAGCCAGTGGTGAAATCCAAATTTTTTTTACTACCGGTTCTGTGGGTGTGGCTTGGTGGGCGTGGCAGGGGAAGGATACTGCAAAATCCCCATTCCCACCCCACTCCTGGGGGAAAGGATATTGCAAAATCCCCATTCCCTCCCCACTCCTGGGGGAAAGGATATTGCAAAATCCCCATTCCCTCCCCACTCCTGGGAGAAGGATATTGTAAAATCTCCATTCCCTCCCCACTCCTGGGGGAAAGATATTGCAAAATCTCCATTCCCACCCCACTCCTGGGGCCAGCCAGAGGTGGCATTTGTTGGTTCTCTGAAATACTCAAAATTTCCGCTACCAGTTCTCCAGAACCTGCTGGAGATCCCTGCTCCCAGCCCTCCCAGCGACCAAGGAAGTTGCTTAGAGGTTCTGTATGTGCCCTCTCAGTTCTTTTTTTAAATGAGTAGGAAATCCTATCAGATGTCTCGGGGGTGGAGGGTATTTTACAATTCAGAATTGAGGTAGAGAAGGCCTTGAGGTAGGGAAAGCAGAACATCTGCTACCTCGTTTTTTAAATTTTATTTATTTTTTTAAAAAGAACCAGGAGCTTTGGAAATCAATCGGAGCTCTTCTTTCGGATTTGTGGAGAAATGTTGGCCACATCCTGCAAAATTTTGTTAGAGCTCTCGAGTCTAATGTTTCTGAAGTTTGGCCACTTGAAGATGGGTGGACTTCAACTCCCAGAATTCCCCAGGCAGCCATGCTGCCTGGGGAATTCTGGGAGTTGAAGTTCACCCATCTTCAAGTGGCTATGCTTCTGAAGTATTGAATGCTGGCTGGGGAATTCTGGGAGTTGAAGTCCATCCATCTTCAAGTGGCTACGCTTCAGAAGTATTGAATGCTGCCTGGGGAATTCTGGGAATTGAAGTCCACCCATGTTCAAGTGGCTAAGGTTGAGAAACATTTGCTCACAATCCCTTCTTCCCCCATCCTTTGAAATGCAAACGAACCTGCCCCTTCGGATCCCGAAAATGGCATCCATCCAGCTTCGCCCCCCCCGCTTCCAGAAAACCATTTGAACCGCTCGATCTACTCACTCACTCACCGCTAAAAACATCATGCAGTACATCGCAAAGGAGGAATGCCCAGAATAGAATGATAATCTAGAAAGAGAAGAACAAAAAAATAAATATATAGATAAAAGGTAAATGTAAAGGTTCCCCTCGCATATATGTGCTAGTCGTTCCCGACTCTAGGGGGCGGTGCTCATCTCCGTTTCAAAGCCAAAGAGCCAGCGCTGTCCAAAGACATCTCCGTGGTCATGTGGCCGGCATGACTCAACGCCAAAGGCGCACAGAACGCTGTTCCCTTCCCACCAAAGGTGGTCCCTATTTTTCTACTTGCATTTTTTACGTGCTTTCGAACTGCTAAGTTGGCAGAAGCTGGGACAAGGAACGGGAGCTCACCCCGTTAAGCGGCACTCGGGATTCGAACCGCTGAACTGCCGACCTTTTAATCGACAAAGCTCACTGAGCCCCAAATTTCTGTTGCTCCGTGAAACATCGGCTAAGCGAATTTTGCCCCATGTTAACAACCTTTCTGGCCACGGCTGTTAAGTGAATCCCTGCCATCTTTAGGTTAGTAACATGGTTTTTAAATGAATCTGGCTTCTCCATTGATTTTGCCTGTCGGAAGGTCACAAAAAGGGGATCACACGGCCCTGAGACACTGCAACCGTCGTAAGTACGAGTCAATTGCCAAGCATCTGAATTTTGAACATGTGACCATAGGGGAAATGCTGTAACGGTTGTTAAGTGTGAAAAGCAGTCACAAATCACTTTTTTCCATGCCATTGTAACGTTGAAGAGTCACTCGATGAACTGTTGTAAGTCAAGATGAAGGGAGGTCCTTATTAAGGATTTATTTGTTTGGTTTTGGAAAATTTCTTACATGATTAATTTTTATTAAGAATATAAAAGATGAATTTTTATGATTTAAAGTTATTTTAAGTAATGGATATATTTAAGGTTTTTAAGATGGATATTATTAAACTGTAATTCTTAATCCTAGGTCAATAGATCTCTCAATATGTATCTAAAAGTTATTTTAAGTGATGGATTAAAAAGAAACTTACTTTCTTTTGGATGTTAAATTTAAGGTTATAGATTCTTCAATATATTTTCAAGGGTTTTAAATTGTTACTTTGTTTTACATTAATGTTACGCTGTGGAGAACCAAGCTGGATTTCTTTATTGTTGAATTAACTGGGATTGACTACCTTTAAGCAAGAAATATTTTGTTTTGAACAAAGAGAGTTAAAGTACAAGTGATAGATAAATCTATAGATTGTTAGTTTGTGGGGTTTTCTTTTTTATTAAGTTTTTTTAACTGTTATTTCCCTGTATTTGTTCTGGGAAGTCCGGGGAGGGGGTTGGGGGTTGGGATAGGAGGGGGGAAGGGGGGGGGGAAATAAAGGTATGATCTATGTTTAATTCTATATGCTGTATGTTGATTATGAAATAAAACTTGTTCTTAAAAAAAAAAAGATGAAGGGAGGTACTAACACCACTCTATAAAGCCTTAGTAAGACCACACTTAAGAGTACTGCATTAAGTTTTGGTCTCCACACTATTAAAAAGGTGTTGAGACTCTAGAAAAAGTGCAAAGAGCAACCGAGATGATGAGGGGACTGGAGGCTAAAACATATGAAGAACAGTTGCAGGAACTGGGCCAGGGGTGGGTTCTAAATTTTTTTTACTACGGGTTCTGTGGGCGTGGCTCATTTTGTGGGCGTGGCTTGTGGGTCATGTGACAATTGTTTAGGATTTAGCAGAGGTTCTGGTGTACGAGGTTTTTAACTACTGGCAGAGCTGTACTGGTCTACTCATGTATTTTTGCAGGCACTGATCCACTCATGTATTTTTGCAGGCACTGGTCTACCCGTTTATTTTTGCAGGCACTGATCCACTCATGTATTTTTGCAGGCACTGGTCTACCCGTTTATTTTTGCAGGCACTGATCTACTCATGTATTTCTGCAGGCACCGGTCTACTCATTTGTTTTCTTTTAACACTGATCAGTTGTAGGGCGGCCCTTTGAAGCCCCCTGGCAAGAATTTAAACAGTTTTTTTCCCTCTAGCCATCAGCTGGAACTCAGGAGGCAGCAATAGATTGGGAGTGGGGCCAAATAAAAGGTAAGAATAACGTGGGGTGGGGTGGGGAGGGCGGGGGAGGCAAAACCGGGTTGGTGACATCATATCGTCACTGCTACCGGCTCGGCGGAACCGGGCCAAACCGGGAGGAACCCACCACTGAACTGGGCATGGCTAGTCTAGTGAAGAGAAGGACTAGGGGAGACAGGATAGCCGTCTTCCAATACTTGAGGGGCTGCCACAGAGAGGAGAGGGTCAGGCTGTTTTCCAAAGCACCCGAAGGCCAGACAAAGAATAATGAATGGAAACTGAACAAGGAGAGAGATTCAACCTAGAAATGAGGAGGAACTTTCTGACCGTGAGAGCAACCAACCCATGGAACAGAAGTTGCCTTCGGAAGTTGTGGGAGCTTCATCCCTGGAGGCTTTAAGAAGAGACGGGACAACCATCTGTCAGAAATGGTGCAGGGTCTCCTGCTTGGATGGAGGTTGGACTAGATGACCTAAAAGGTCCCTTCCAGCTTCCAACTCTGTTAATCTGTATTCATTAAATATGATGAATCATTATTAATTAATTTTTGACCGTTTCCTGTTAATGGTTACTACCATCTATTTATAACTGCATTGATTTTAGAGTTGCCAGGAAATTCAGTTCATATTTACGTTCCATCTATTCCTGAAATAAGAATTTTTTTTCCTTTTACGTGTTTTGCCCTCTGGGGTGATGTTATATTTGAAATCTCCTTTTCGCACGTAGCTTTGGATACGGATCAAATTTCTACTGCAACGTTTGCAGCCTTTGCAAATACAATACAGGCAGTCCTCGACTTACGACCACAACTGAGCCCAAAGTCTGTGTCGCTAAGCGAAACATTCGCGAATTGAGTTTTGGCCTATTTTACCTCTCTTCCCTCGGTTGTTAAGTGAATCACTGCCGTTCTTAAGTTAGTAACAGGGTTGATAAGTGAATTCCCCATTGACTTTGCTTGTCAGAAGGTTGCAAAACCTTCATAAATATGTCATAAATATGAGTCAGTTGTCAAGCAGCTAAATTCTGGCGATGTTGCAATGGTTGTAAGTGTGAAAAACGGTCATAAGTCACTTTTTTCAGTGCCATCGTAACTGAACGATCACTCAATGAATTTTTGTAGTGGGTAACAACTTCTTCACATCAATGACCTGTTTGGGCAGAAACAATATTGTGTTTGTAGCCATTGAGTGAGTAAATCCTCACGATTTTAATATAGACATTAATTAAGGGGGCAGTTTGGTGCGGTGATTAAGGCAGCAGGCTAGAAACTGGGGGACTATGAGTTCAAGTTCTGCCTTAGGCACAAAGCCAATTGGGTGACCTTGGGCAGGCCACTCTCCCTCAGCCCTAGGAATGACGCAACGGCAAACCACTTGCCAAGAAAACGACAGGGACATTTTCAGGCAGTCACTGGAGTCACAATTGATTCAAAAGAATCCAGACAAAAAAAGGTTAATAGCTAATTACAGAAACAGAGAGTCCTCCTTTAGTGGCTGCCTCTTTTAGCGACCGTTCCGTTGCCACAGGGATGAAAAAGTAACTTTACAAATTCCTTGTATTCACAACCTTGGTGTAAAGCAAAGCTAAAGTAAGAGTGTAAACACAGTCACAGTTTATTTATTTTAGAAAATTTATATTGCCGCCTACTCACACACTAAGCTTCACTTAATGACCAAATTCCAGGTCCAATTGTGACCACTAAACGAGGACCAGCTGTGTTATCTGTTTTCCTGAAAGTAAAACTCCAGGGAATATATTCCACTGCACAACACGGAAGCAATATGGAATATGCATATGGTCGTAAATCCGAGGACCCCCTGCATCTCTGACAGCGTTGAACTTACCTGGATTCCGTGATGTTTTTGGAGTTGCCCTGGCACACGTCTTCCATCTGGATGTAAAACGAGCAATTCACTTTCGTCCAGTCTGGCTGACAGACGGCCAGGAAATTGGGCCGCAAACGGCCGACCGTGTACTTGGCCAAGTCGGTTAGCGACTGGCTGACGGCGCTACCGAACAAGAACGTCCCAACCACTTTGTAGAGGGCGGCCAGGTAATTGTTAAACTGGGAACGGGAGTACAAGCGTTCAGTGTAGACCAGGTAAGCCTCCCCGAAAGAAATCTGAGGAGAAAAAAAAAAAAAAATGAAAGGGGAGGTTCCCTTGGGACATCCATGACGCTCTCCCTCTTCGCTTTCCGCCCCCAAATCTGATGCGTTGAACCTGTGAAGACGCCATTAGCTTTAAATCATCCGGTGACCATCCACGACCGAGGACACCTCTGGGAATTCTACACTGGATGTTTTTAAGAAGAGTCTAGACCCGTGATGGTGAATCTATGGCATGCATGCTACAGATGGCACGTAGGCGTTCCCCCTCAGCGGGAACGCCAGCCATCGCCCCAGCCCAGTTCCACTGTGCATGTGAGCGCACCTCCCGCCAGACAGCTGCTCTTCGGGTCTCTGTGGCGCATGCACGGGGCGGGGCCTTCCCCGATCTCCGCAGATTCCACCCTCCGCAGGTGTCACTCCATGGCAGAAATGGAGGAGAAAGCCTGGGCACGTGGGGGGCGGGGGGGAACTGCAGAGATTGGAGAAGGCAGGAATGGAGGCGAAAGCCTAGGAATATGGGAGGGGGGGAGAGAAACTGTGAAGATTGCGAGCCCCACCCCGCGCCCCTTTTTGGGCCTGAAAAACCTCCTGCACCAACCTGGATGCCAAAATGGGGGCCGGGGCGCATGCATGGGGGGGGGGGGGACAAATGCGCATGCGTGGAGTGCTTGCATTGCATCTTGGGGATTGGGGCACGTTTGCTTTGGGCACTCGGCATCAAAAAGGTTAACCGTCACAGGCCTAGACTCCACAGTCACTTATCTGAAATATTATAAGTCAGTGATGGCGAACCTTTTTGGCACCGAGTGTCCAAACTGGAAGGCACGTGAATATGTGCCCGCTGTAGCGCCGGAAACCAAAAAAGGCCCAGAAAACAGCCCAAAAAAACAACCCTGAAAACAGCCCGAAAAACGGCCTGTTTTTTGGCCGTTTTTGAGGCAGTTTTCCGGCGCTTCAGCGACACTGGAAAAGTCCTCCCGGAAGTTGGGAAACAGGCCATTTCTTGCCTCCGGGGGGGTGGGGAAGGCCATTTTTGTCCTCCCCAGACTCCTAGAAAGGCTCTGGAGGCTAGGGACAGCAAAAAAATGGGCCTTCCCCACCACCACCCCAAGGCCCTCAGAGGCAGGAAACAGCCCGTTTCCCTACTTCTGGTGGGCCCAAAAGGCCCGAAAATCAGCTGGCCCATGCTGGAGCTCAACTCGTGTGCCCACCAATATGGCTACGTGTGTTCTGTTCTGTTCTGTTCTGTTCTGTTCTGTTCTGTTCTGTTCTGTTCTATTCTATTCTATTCTATTCTTCTATTCTATTCTATTCTACTCTACTCTACTCCTCAAATGCAAAAAGGACCAATTGTGCTACAAGGCAGTCCTCGGCTTACAACCATTCATTTAAGGACCGTCCAAAGTTAGAACAGCACTGAAAAAAGCGACTTATGTCCGTTTTTCACACTTACGACCATTATAGCATTCCTAAGGTCACGGGATCAAAATTCAGATGCTTGGTAACTTATTCATACTTACGACTGTTGCAGTGTCCCGGGGTCACGTGATTCCCTTTTGCGACCTTCTGTCAAGCAATTTCAATGGGGAAGTCAGATTCACTTAACAGCCAGGTTACTCACTTACCAACTACAGTGATTCACTTAGCTGAATCACGTGGCAAGAAAATAGCAACAGCAATAACACTTAGACTTATATACCACTTTTGCAGCCCCCCCTCTACGCGGTTTACAGAGTCAGCTTAATGCCCCCAACAATCTGGAAAAGTTATAAAATGGGGCAAAATTCACTTTACGAATATCTCACTTAGCAACAGAAACTTTGGGCTCATTTGTGGTCGTTAAGTCGAGGTCTACCTGTACTTGAAAAATGAAATGGTGGATTCCACCCTTAAATTTTTCAGTTGGAGAACAAACTCTCTTACCCTGTTCAGCCACATCGAGTCGGAAAAGTTCGAACCTCACCAGGCTCAAAGTTGACTCAGCCTTCCATCTTTCTAAGGTAGGTCAAATGAAGACCCAGTTTGTGGGGGCAATAAGCTGACTTTGTATAAAAAATATACAAAAGTATGAAGGCTATTGCTTAACGCATTGTAAGCCGCCCTGAGTTTCTGGAGAAGGGCGGCATATAAATCAAATTAAAAAAACAAAACAAAACAAAACTTTAATTAAGTTTCTACATCAAGAAAAAGAGGGTGAAATTTAGAAGGGCTGAAAAAAAAAACCCCAAGGTTTTAAAATTGTCTGCCGGTTCTTTGT
The DNA here is from genome assembly GCA_030761175.1 of Masticophis lateralis. Classification (NCBI taxonomy): domain Eukaryota; kingdom Metazoa; phylum Chordata; class Lepidosauria; order Squamata; family Colubridae; genus Masticophis; species Masticophis lateralis. The sequence continues at coordinate 344,766,790 of JAUDYJ010000001.1, read as the reverse complement.
TCACATCTGCAAACAATAGTAAAGTTCAGATGCTGGCATTAAATTGAAACGTTTAAGCTTCCTTTTTACATCATACAAACAATTAAACACACTGTTCCATCTCTTTTACTAACGTTATATTGAGCAATTATTGTATAACCTCAGGAATTACCTGTTCATTCTTACTTAATACCTCTTTTTTGAGACTACATCTTTGATTTTAATCAGATAAAAGGATTATCACAAGACCAAACAAAGACTGAGGACTACTGATGTATTTTTCAAAAAGAGGAAAATGAAAACCAACATTTATCTATCCCTGTATAGGCTCTATTTATTTTATTATATTATATTATTATATTTTTATTTTATTTTATTTTATTTTATTATATTATATTTGTATTTTATTTTATTATATTATATTATTATATTTTTATTTTATTTTATTATTTTATTTTATTATTTTTTTTATTTTATTTTATTTTATTTTATTTTATTTATTTTATTTTATTTTATTTATTTTATTTTATTTTATTTATTTTATTATTTTATTTTATTTTATTTTATTATTTTATTTTATTTTATTTTATTTTATTATTTTATTTTATTATTTTATTTTCTTTTATTGGCTTATATGCCACCTTATCTCCCAATGGACTCAGGGCGGCTCACAACAAGATGCACAAAGCCACAATACAAAGTTAAAATCTAAATAAACCCAATAAAATTTAAAACCCTAAAAACCCCATCAGTCCAGGTCGGGGAACTTGAATAACCAACTTTTTAATTCGCGGCGGAAGGTGTGAAGATCAGGGGCCAACCGGAGCTCCAAGAGGAATTGATTCCAGAGGGTGGGTGCGCCCACAGAGAAGGCTCTACCCCTGGGGGTCGCCAGCCGACATTGTCTAGCCGACGGCATCCTGAGCAGGCCCTCTCTATGGGTGCGGACCGGGCGATGGGATATCATTGCTGGCTGCAGCTGGTCCGCCAAATAACCTGGGCCTAAGTCATGTAGGGCTTTATAGGTCATCACCAGCACCTTGAATCTCACCCAGAGGGCAACCGGTAACCAATGCAAGTCACACAGGAGGGGTGTAACATGGGAGTATCGGGACTCTCCCATCACAACCTGCGCGGCTGCATTTTGCACCAGCTGAAGCCTCCGAGTGGCCTTCAAGGGTAGCTCCATGTATAATAAATAAATAACATTTTAACTCTTTAATTAAAAAGGGCCTGGTGGCTCAGCAGACTAAAATCATTGTGATTAACACCAGCTGTCTGCAATTACTGGAAGTTCGAATCTCACCAGGCTCAAGGTTGACTCAGCCAATAAAACAATCTGCTTGATATATATAGTAAGATACTGGGAAGAACTGGGTGAAGGGGGGGGGAGAAGAATGTACCCCAAAATAGCGGGTTTTCGTTAAGGAAAGAAACATGCCCGCCCCTCACTTGATCTCACAGAAGGTGGGCCAAGTAAAAACTACCCTGTTTTTCTGAAAATAAGACCCAACCGGAAAATAGGTCCTAACATGATTTTTCAGGATGCTCGTAATATAAACCCTACCCCAAAATAAGTCCCAGTTAAGGTGATCAGCCAGATGGATGCATTTAGTACTGTATTTTCCCCCCAAATAAATCCTAACCAGAAAATAAACCCTAATGCATCTTTTGGAGCAAAAATTAATATAAGACCCGGTCTTATTTTCGGGGAAACACGGTAGACATACATTTGAAAGAAAAAATTGGGAAAGAAAAAGAAATTATTTCCAAATATGTTAAACAGACTTTCAATGTTATTTGATAAAAAGAATTCTCGGCCCAATATTTCACAAACATTCTGTTGCTAAGTGAGACAGTTGTTAAGTGAGTTTTGTCCCATTCTATAACCTTATTTGCCACAGTTGTTCACTGCAATTGTTAAGTGAGTAACACGGTTGTTAAACGAATCTGATTTCCCCATTGACTTTGTTCACCAGACAGTCACAAAAGGGGATCATATGACCCCGGAACATTGCAACCGTCGTAAATGTGAGTCAGTTGCCAAGGGTCTGAATTTTGATCACCTGAGCTGAAATGGTCATAAGCGTGAAAAACGATCATAACTTATTTCTTCCAGTGCTGTTGTAACTTTGAGCAGTCACTAAATGAACTGTTTGTAAGTCACGGACTATCTGTATTACAGCATCTTTTGATTGACAGAAAATATTAGCTTTTCCAAAACAAGTCACCCATTTCCATTCTTTGGCACATGTAACATGACAATTTCCCTTCTTTGTTTTTTTATTATTAATCTGTTTGTTACCCTCCCAGGGTGTAGGTAGTTTTCAACTTACAACCGCAATTTTCGCTGCTAAGTGAGGAGGTTAAGTGAGTCACACGCAGTTTATGACATCTTTACCATGGTTAAGTGAATAATTACAACTGTTGAGTGAATCACACAGTCATTAAATGAATCCAGTTTCCTCTATTGCAGTGTTTCTCAACCTTGGAAGCTTGAAGATGGGTGGACTTCAACTCCCAGAATTCCCCAGCCAGCACTGCTGGCTGGGGGATTTTGGAAGTTGAAGTCCACCCATCTTCAAGCTACCAAGGTTGAGAAACACTGATCTAATGACTTGGCTTGTCGGAAACTGGCTGAGAAGAAACTGGGAATGAGTGACATCGAGTTGGCCACACCCACCCAGGTTTTGTGGCTCCTGGTGTGTTTTTTTTTTTCTGTAGGAAACGGGTCCAAGTGGCTCTTTGGGCGTTTAAGGTTGCCGACCCCTGATTTAGACAAAACCCAACAGTAGGATAGCCATTATTGTCATTGTACATCATGTATACAACGAAAACAGCGGTCTTTCGAGCGGCTGTTGGTAAAAATAGGATCGCCAGCCGTGATCGCCAACGTCCGATGACGGATACGGGACAAGAAGAAGAGGAGGAGGAGGAAAAAAACCCCACATCGGTCTTACTATAAAAACGGTGCAGGGAATGGTCACGCCAGCCATCACCCCATGCGTAATGGTGTCCAGCTTGTACGGATAACGGATGGAACTGTCCTCACAGTAGAACCCCCGTTTGTAGGGAGAATTCACCAAGGTCAGGATGGCGAAAGGAAGCGAGGCTGCAATGGGGGAAAAAAAAAGACACAGCATTCAATAGGTCTCCTTGCCAACTCTTCCCTCACATCCATCCCTGCTCAAGCAAGCTACATAAATCGATGTATTCTCCTCAACAGCTGTTTTTTGTTACCTGCACACAGGTTGTTTATGCACCAAAGAAATTGTCCTTCACACTTTCTGGCAGAGGGTTAACCTTTCCATCTGCAAAACAACCCATTAAAATCTCTATGGAGATTCTCTGTCTGTCTGACAAACCATGATCTGTCGTCCAGATCATGGTTTGTCCCGAAGGTGCTTTTTTCCCAAGATTTGATTTGATTTGATTTGATTTATCAGATTTATATACCGCCCTTCTTTTTTATTTTTTTATTTTTTATTTGATTTATATGCCGCCCTTCTCCGGAGACTCAGGGCGGCTTACAGTGTGTTAAGCAATAGCCTTCATACTTTTGTATATTTATATTTATACAAAGTCAGCTTATTGCCCCCAACAAACTGGGTCCTCAATTTACCCACCTTATAAAGGATGGAAGGCTGAGTCGACCTTGAGCCTGGCTGGGATTGAACTCACAAGTGATTGCAGCAGCTGGATCTTAAATGCTACCTTTGTAGGAGGCATTACTCCCCTACGCTACTCAGGCTCCCGAGGGATTCAGGGCGGTGTGCAGCCATGATAAAAAGACAATAAACCGTACAAAATTTAAAACCCGTTTAAAACAAAATTAAACAAATCTTGGCCTTCTTAATTAAAAACCCCATAATTTAAAATACCCCGTCCGAATTTTTTTAGTCAGCCAGGCCCGCCTGGTGAAATAACAAGGTCTTGAGGGCCCAGCAAAAAGTACGGAGATCGGGAATCATACGTATCCCAGGGGGTAGCTCATTCCAGAGGGCAGGTGCCCCCACAGAAAAGGCTTTCCCCCTGGGGGTCGCCAAGAGACAATTGGACTTTGTTTTTCTTTGAAGATGTTTCGCTTCTCCTCCAAGAAGCTTCTTCAGTTCTGACTGGATGGTGGGGAATGGAAGGATTTATACTCCTTGCAGACAGCTGGGCATTTCCATTCTTTGATGTTGGATAAACCTATGTCTGAAGTGGTGTAGGGTTTCCTGCCTAAGCAGGGGGGGTAGGACTAGAAGACCTCCAAGGTCCCTTCCAACTTGGTTATTCTATTCTATTCTATTTTAGAGGGTCACTTTCAAAAGTGTTGTGACCTAGGCTTCATGAGTCATTAAAACACACGAGGAGTCCCAAAAACCTCTTTTATTCCAACAGCTGTGAATTACGTTCATTCACAGCTGAGCCCCAATTAGTTGCAAAAAGTCCTTCGGGATAATCACCAATCTTTATCTCCCTTGACACGCTTCCAAAGACCTACTTGGCAAAGCCACACAGATTCCAGAATCAATCAGAGATGCTGACTGGGAACAGAATTAACAATGTTGCTTTCTTGCAAAGGGCCCACATGCCTTTGCTCCTCTTTTAAGCCTTATGGGAGGGGCCAATCATCTCCAGGCCTTACTTCTGAGTCGTCCCTTTTGTATTATCTGTTTGTGCCTTCTGGCAGCTCTGAGCATGCGCACACTAGGAACAGGCTCATCCTGTTCCTCTGCCTCTCTGCTGTCCGACTCTGGGGGCTCCGGAGTCCATATATCACTCGCAGATGGCCCTGGCCCCATCTCTGCCTCCAATGCAGAGCCCTTGTCTGGACCTTCCCCAGACTCCAGGACTGGCCCAGGTTCCTCCCCAGCCTCCTCACTGTCCGACTCCGCTGCCAGCTCCGCAGGCTGCTGGCGGACCGCAACAAAAAGTTCCAAGAAGGCTCCACGCATAAAAGAATGCGAATGACCAGCTGTCTGCAAGGAGTATAAATCTTTCCATTCCCCACCATCCAGTCAGAACTGAAGACTCTTCTTGGATGAGAAGCGAAACGTCTTTAAAAAAACAACAACCAGAAAGTCCAGTTGCCTCTTGAAAAAAGCACCTTTGGGACAATCTGCTAAAATAGTTTCATCTTCTGGTTTAGGAGCGAGAGAAACTTTTCTGTGGAATTGAACCGGCTAAATCTATTCTTGCAAAGAGAGGAAAAAAACATGCTATACAGCACACCGGGCCGTATAGGTAGTCTTGAAAGTAATATAAATATGGTCAAATATATAACATTCACAGTTTGTCTAATTTCCCACCAGCAGCAGTTTCCCATCGGATTGCCTTGTGCAACTGCTTTCCGCGTATTCTCCCAGCCTTCCGTGCATGCACTTCGCTCGCGCATCTTCCTCACATGCACCCAGGCTCAAAAACGTGGCTAAATAGGATCGCATAGAGCCAGAGTGGGTGGGCCCTGGGCCCACCCACGATTTCCACTACCAGTTCAGGTCCAAACCGGCTAAATACCGCCTCTGCTTCCCACCCACTCACTCACTAATATAGGTCGTCCTCGACTTGAACTGAAAATTTCTGTTGCTGAGCGAGACAATCGTTCAAGTGAGTTTTGACCCATTTTACAATCTTCCTTGACGCAGTTGTTAAGTGAATCACTGCAATTGTTAAAGTTAGTTGCACGGTTGTTAAATAAATCTGGCTTCCCACATTCACTTTGCTGGTCAGAAAGTTGCAAAAGGGATCACATGACCCCGGGAGACCGCGACCGTCATAAATACGGACCAGTTAGTATTTTGAATTTTGATCATATAACCATGGAATACTGCAATGGTCGTTAAGTGTGAAAAATGATCATAAGTGACTTTTTCCAGGGCCATTGTAACTTCAGGCAGCTACTATACAAACAGTTGTTTTTTTTTAAAGTTTTTTATTTTTTAGACAAACAAACATTTAATACATACATTTCTTCTTCCCTGTGACATCTCCATATTATCTTCCAAAGTTTCTTTCTTTTTCTGTATAGTTGTCAAGACTTCTATCTTGCTCCTTATCCAGTCCACAATATCAATTCATCACTAACATAATATTCAACTCATCACATATTTTCCCATACTTATATAATTAATCATTTATATCTCTTCTCCAACCAATAATATCATTCCATACTTTAAAATATTCTGAGTCTTCTCTAACTTTAATCATCAGAGTTAATCGATTCATTTCTGCACAGTGTTAAGATTTTTTTTTTATTACTTCTTCTAAACCAACAGTTGTAAGTGGAGGATTATAATCTGGTAATTAAACCCAGGTAGTCCTCGATTTACAACAGTTTATTTAGTGACCGTTCGAAGTGACTTTGGGCCAGTCAATCTCTCTCGGCCCAACATACCTCACAAGGTTGTTGTTGTTTTGGGGAGAGGAAAAGGAGGAGGAGGATGTGTTGGATACGTTTGCTACTTTGAGTTATGGTAAAAAAAATAAAGCCAGGATATCAGTAATAAACAAACGTCATATTCCTTTCTTTTCAACCATAACTTACGATATTTTTAATGGTATAAAAGAAACCAAACTGATCATATCTTCCACTGAAGTTTTTGGGAAGCTCAAATTCCAGAGAGCAACCTAGAATTATCCAAACAATTTCATCAAATATATTATGATCTCAGCAACAACAACCAAAAAAATCCACATTGGTATAGTTTATGTAAAACTATTTAATTTTCTCTGCCTAATGGGCCAATAATCCTAGGGACGAATGAGGAGATTTTTTCCATAATGTAACCCTTTTGATTGCTGGCTATGTGCAATTTTTTCCGTTTTTTTCTCTCTCCATCAAATCAAAACCTTTATAATGTCTTTTAAGCCAGAGAATGCTCCAGTTTCCCTTCGGATGGTATAAATCTTTTAAGCCTTTTTTGCTTTCATTCTGCTGTCGCATTGACAAAAATTCCTCTTTTTTTCACCATTGTCGTCGTGTCTTGTGGCTTCTAAACAGAGAAGGACTCTAAAACTTAACTTACAACAGTTCATTTAGAATAGGATAGGATAGGATAGGATAGGATAGGATAGGATAACAGAGTTGGAAGGGACCTTGGAGGTCTTCTAGTCCAACCCCCTGCCCAGGCAGGAAACCCTACACCACTTAGTGGCCATTCAAAGTTACAATGGCACTGAAAAAGGTGACTTATGACCGTTTTTCATACTTACGACTGTTGCAGCATCCCCAGGGTCATGTGATCAAAATTCAGATGCTTGGCAACTGACTCGTATTTATGACGGTTGCAGTGTCACATGATCCCCCTTTGTGACCTTCTGACGGGTAAAATCAACGGGGGGAACCAGATTCACTTAACCACCGTGTGGCTAACGGAACAACTGCAGTGATTCACTTAACCGCTGTGGCCAAAAAGGTCATACAACGGGACAAAATTTACTGTCTCACTTAGCAACAGAAATTCTGGGCTCAATTGGGGTCGTACGTCGAGGACTACCTGTACTATGTACGGATCTTGCCTTCTGCTCTTTATCGCTGTATTTAATGTTTTTAAAACGTACTTTACATATTTTTATAATTATGGTTTTAATTGTAACCCGCCCAGAATCACTTTGCCAAGTGAGATGGCAACATAGAAATTTAATAAGTCTGATGTACAGGTAATAATCATCAATCAATCAATCAGAATAGAGCTGGAAGGGACCTTGGAGGTCTTCTAGACTGTCCAGTCTCTTCTTAAAAACCTCCAATGATGAAGCACTCACAACATCTGGTGGCAAGTTGTTCCACTGGTTATTTGTCCTCACTGTCAGGAAATTTCTCCTTAATTCCCGGTTGCTTCTCTCTCCTTGATTAGTTTCCATCTGTCGCTTCTTGTCCTGCCCTCAGGTGCTTTAACAAGTTTTTTTTTAAAAATTTAGACTCACAACATTTCATTTAGTGACTGTTCTGTGTCATTCAGCACTAAAAAAAATTATTCATGACCAGTATCCTCATGATCCCCATGATCAAAGTTTGAATGCTTGGAAACCGGTTCATATTTATGACGGTTTCAGTGTCTTGGGGTCGTATGATCACTTTTGCGACCTTCTCGGCTGGTTTCCAACAAGCAGAGTTAAGCTAGATTCACTTAACAACTGTGGTAAAAAAAAGAAGTCATAAAACAGGGCACAACTCTCATTAAGAACTGTCTTGCTTAGCAACAGAAATGTGGGGCTCAAATGTGGTCATAAGTGGAGGACTACCTATAATTGTACAACAGCTCAAGATAGCACATCAAAATGTTTTTTAAAAAAACCCACACAGAGGAGAAAAAATCCCCCTTTTCCTAAAAGCAGACTTTTGCGGGAAAAATTATGTTCCCAGAAAGCAGAAGTAGGTCATGCAATAAATTAATCTTAATATTTGGCGAGTAGCTTGGACAAGTCCCTGAAGTTTTCTTGGCATCGTTTTGGGATGTTGTTTTCCTTTAACGTCTTTTTCCCAGGGCCGAGTGAGCGAGTGACTGGCCCAAGGTCACCCAGCTGGCTTTGTGCCTGAGGCAGAATTTGAACTCGCATCCTCCTGGTCTCTAGCCTGAGGCCTTTAGTTACTGCACCAAACTGGTTCTCGGGAGGGAGGGGGGGAAATGTAGGTTAATGATACATTTTCCTACATATTATTAGCCTGCCTCCTAGGTGCTTTTGACTGAAAACATGTTTTGTGTATGTGTGTGAGTTGTCCTTCCAGATAACAACAGGATACAAGTCCCTGTTGTTTTCTGGCCAATAAGTTTCAGAAGTGGTTTTACCCTTCTCTTCTTCTCCCTGGGGAGAAGAGAGCGAGGGACAGGCCCAGAGTCTTCAAGCTGGCTTCATAACAAACGCAGAATTAGAACTCGGGATCTCTGGTTTTTAACATTGATGCCCAATGTATCTTGAACTTGGCCACTTTAAGACCTCTGGACTTCAACTCCCAGAATTCCTTAGCCATGCTGGCTGAGGAATTCTGGGATTTGAATCTACTCCTCTTAAAGCTGCCACATTTGAGACTTCTGGGGGTTGATGTCTACTCTTAAAAGCTGCTACATCTGGGAATTCTGGGAGTTGAAACCCACCCCTCTTAAAGCTGCCACATTTGGGCATTCTGGGAGCTGAAGCCCACCCCTCTTAAAATTACTACATTTGAAGATTCTGGGAGTTGAAGCCCACCCCTCTTAAAGCTGCCACATTTGGGAATTCTGAGAGCTGAAGTCCACCCCTCTTAAAATTACATTTGAGAATTCTGGGAGTTGAAGTCCACCTGTCTTAAAGCTGCCTCATTTGGGAATTCTGAGAACTGAAGTCCATCCCTACAATTAGCCTGTATGAATTCTGAGAGCTGGAAGCATGCAGTCTTTTAATTCTCATCATAGTTAAGAAATGAAAAGGTCCAATCATCCACACATGATCACATTTTGGATACCCGGCCAAATGACCATTTGTTGCATCCCACAGTCCAGTAACCACAATTTATGACACTTTTTCCTGGAAACTGGTGTTAACTTTCAGTCCAGCAAAAAATGCCCTTTGTGAGCAATGAATTCACTTAATGATCACGGTGGTTGTTTAACAAACACTGCAAAAAAATATAAAATCGAGTGATGGCTTGCTTAATGACCTGCATGAGTTACGTCCATAATTCGAGACTCAATTATGGTTGTTAAGTCGAGCACTGCCTGTACGGTACATAATTACGTTTGGGGTCTCTTTTTCTCACTCGAAATAGCTAAATTAACTTATTTGATTAAAGGCAATAACTAAATTTATGACTGACTAAATTTATGAAAACTCTGATAGACTTTTTGCATGGAACAGAAATAAATGCACTTGTGGTTTTGGTAATTTGAAAAAAAAATGGATAACAGAAAAGTGATTTGCCGTTCTAAAATAAGAGATAACTTTGCAATTCTTTGCATCTGCTGCAAAGAAAACTGAAAATTTCTATTTGTCTTTATTGTTCCTTTTTGTACTGTGTTTTCCTTTTTTCCCTTTCCTTTCTTCTTTGCCTTAATTTTTGTTATCTTCTATTCAAAACCTCTAATACAAAAAAAAAATGTAGCAAAGAAATTCACTTCGAAATCTTTTGATGGATATATTGATTTGCTCTAAAAGGCAAGACAGTGGTCTGTTGAATCCCAAAGCGTCAGTCCATCTGGCTTGGTCCTGCAGTAAAATTCAGAAATTCAGTAGCTTGGATGGTCTTAAACCAGAAACCTCCTTTTAATTTTTCCTCCGTCTCAGTTTTCCATTCCTTTTAGGGAATTTGTTGACGTCTCTGTTGTTTTAAGTATGTGGGTGTTCCTTTGCACACACAAACTGTTTTACTTATATAAGGAACAGTCTTCATATTGGACATCCATTTAAAAGAAAAAAAAAACCTGTTGGTTTTATTGAGATTCTTTAAGCCAACTATGGCAAAATGCTGGCGTAGAATCTGAATGAATTAATAAAATTAAAGTCCTCCCATGTTTTCTCCCCAAAAACTGCACAACTCCACCACAACCACATTTCAGGAATCTGGACATTTTAGGAAGCTATCTGTGGTCCGTCCTGTGCTGAAAATTAAATAGCCCATATAACATTTTACCCATTTTGGGCAATTCTGCTTAGAGTTTGCTGAATGAGTACACTTAAAACTGTTCTGCAGAATTCTTTTCTATATTAGGGTGCATTCCAATGTAATTTTTCTCCCCCGTGGTTTTCTCAAAAGATTTAAAACAAATAAACTCCTGATTCCATCAAGAAGACTGTCAAACAGGAGCATTTTTCTTTATTAATTTAATCAAGCCACTTTCTGATAATATGGGTCTCTGCGTCTCCTGGGCAGAATATTTACAGAATATTTTGCTATTGTTGCAGCCTTGCGAGTGGAAACCACGAGATTCCGATGATTGATTTGATCCGCCGATAAAAATTCTCAGCCAGAAACACAATGGCAGGAGGGCTGAATTAATCATTTTGCGGAGATTTGGGATATCGCTTGCAAATCACACTCCAGCAGCTATCATAAAATGCTCACCCAATCTGGCTCCCTATCACAATCTGATACTTTTTTGGGTGTGTGTGTGTAACTTTTTATTGGTTTATCAAAATATCAAACACAAAGAGAAATTCAAAAAAAGGAGTAGAAACCTAGGGGGAGGGGGAGGGAAAGGGGGAAAAATGGCGTAAAGAGGGAAACGAAAGGAAAAAAGGCACCAACTTCCAACTCTCTTTAGCACAGAAAATAACATTACAACCACAACTTTTTACTTTTACACAACAGCTGTTATAAGCCATTTCTATAAAAATCAATCTATCTAATTGGCAAAAACAAAATCAAAGTTTCATTTTTTTTTCATCGCAAGCATAAGATCCGGAAGCAATTTCAAAATAGAAACAAGGTTAGGGATATTCTTTTTCTTTGGATAAAAGAACCAGTTCTGATCATCTCTGCTTCTCTTTGCTGTGGGGAATAATATATTATATTATGTATTATATTATTCCCTGCAATTTCTGATACTCTTATGTTTATACATTCGAGATGTATGTATTTATAATGACTAGGATCATGATTTATCACTTATATCTTTTATATACACGAAGAGCTAATGCACCGAAGACAAATTCCTTGTGTGTCCAATCACACCTGGCCAATAAAGAATTCTGTTCTGTTCTGTTCTGTTCTGTTCTGTTCTGTTCTGTTCTGTTCTATTCTATTCTATTCTATTCTATTCTATTCTATTCTATTCTATTCTATTCTATTCTATTCTATTCTATTCTATTCTATTCTATTCTATTCTATTTTATTCTATTCTCCCCTCTGCACTCTACTCTACTCTACTCTACTCTACTCTACTCTACTCTACTCAACTCTTAGTTCAAAAATAAATTCAGGAACGCGGCTGTCGTGATCTCATTCCGGCTGAATTTTTTAATAATTCAACTCGGGATGCAGAATGTTGCTGTTCCCAGCCACAGCTCAATCTGTGCAAATCCTCAAGGGCACCCACCAATCTTTTCAAAAGGGGTGACAGATCTAATTATATCCCCCTATCCAGCTTGCTTAAGCAAATTACACGCTCCTTCGGCATCCTTATGCAAAGCTGATGGGTCGGAGGGCTGAAGAAAAGATTGGGAGACGTGGAACAAACCAGCTTTTAGGTCACGCTCTGCGTCTGTTTAACCAAGGGTTTTACCCTCCACCACGGGCAGAAATACAGGTAGTCCTCGATTTACGACCACAATTTGTGTCGCTAGGCAAGACGGGTTAAGCGAATTTTGCCTTGGTTTCCGACTTTTCTTGCCACGGTTGTTAAGTGAGTTGCTGTAGTTGTTAAGTTAGTACCATGGTTCAGGGGTGGTTTCCTTTACTACCTGTACTACCGGTTCGCAGCGGGAGTGGGACTCCTAGTGACTAGCCCTAAGTCACCCAACCAGCTTTCATGCCTAAGATAGGACTAGAACTCACCATCTCCTGGTGATGGGCCCTAAGTCACCCAACCAGATTTCATGCCTAAGATAGGACTAGAACTCACCATCTCCTGGTGATGGGCCCTAAGTCACCCAACCAGCTTTCATGCCTAAGATAGGACTAGAACTCACCATCTCCTGGTGATGGGCCCTAAGTCACCCAACCAGCTTTCATGCCTAAGATAGGACTAGAACTCACCATCTCCTGGTGATAGGCCCTAAGTCACCCAACCAGCTTTCATGCCTAAGATAGGACTAGAACTCACCATCTCCTGGTGATGGGCCCTAAGTCACCCAACCAGCTTTCATGCCTAAGATAGGACTAGAACTCACCATCTCCTGGTGATGGGCCCTAAGTCACCCAACCAGCTTTCATGCCTAAACTAGGACTAGAACTCACCATCCCCTGGTGATGGGCCCTAAGTCACCCAACTGGCATTCATGCCTAAGATAGGACTAGAACTCACCATCCCCTGGTGATGGGCCCTAAGTCACCCAACTGGCATTCATGCCTAAGCTAGAACTAGAACTCACCATCTCCTGGTGATGGGCCCTAAATCACCCAACCAGTTTTCATGCCCAAGATAGGACTAGAACTCACCATCCCCTGGTGATGGGCCCTAAGTCACCCAACCAGCTTTCATGCCTAAGATAGGACTAGAACTCACCATCTCCTGGTGATGGGCCCTAAATCACCCAACCAGCTTTCATGCCTAAGGTACGACTAGAACTCACCATCTCCTGGTGATGGGCCCTAAGTCACCCAACCAGTTTTCATGCCTAAGGTACGACTAGAACTCACCATCTCCTGGTGATGGGCCCTAAGTCACCCAACAGGCATTCATGCCTAAGGCAGGTCTAGAACTCACTGTCCCCTGGTGTTTGCCCTAATGCCTTGAGCACTACACCAAACTGACTCTGAGTTAATATAGCCTTATAATAAAGTAATATTAGCACATCTGTGTTTGCTTGAACTCTGTGAGGTCCACCTAAGAAGATTAAAAAGACACCTTCATACTCTGCAATATTCTCCCTTTCTGACCTCACCTTTTCTTTCTGCCCTTTTTAAAATGCGCTCCACCCAGTGAAGAATATTATCATTAAGCTGCTATTTAATGCAACCAAGGATTGCGCTGGCCTTTTTAGCTGCTGCAGCTCCCCGTTGACTCATTTGAGATGGGAACGTCTGTAAAACCTCGCACAGCCATCCATCCAGGCCTGCGTCTCTCTCTCACTTTTCGAATGCAGAACTGATACTTGTCACAGCTGAAGAGTCTCTGGTTTGATTTGGGCCAGGGTTCAAGGCTGGCCCAAATGATCATTTTGGGTTGGGATTTCATCCTGAAAACGGTGGATTCTAATTTTTTTTACTACTGGTTCTGTGGGCGTGGCTTATTTTGTGGGCGTGGCTTGATGGTCATGTGCCAATTATTTAGGATTTAGCAGAGGTACTGGTCCATGAGGCTTTTAACTGCTTGGAGAGCTCTACCGATCTGCCCATTTATTTTTTTGCAGGCGCTGATCTACTCATGTATTTTTGCAGGCACTGGTCTATCAGTTCAAATCTCACCAGGTTCAACGTTGACTCAGCCTTCCATCCTTCCGAGGTGGGTAAAATGGGGACCCAAATTGTTGAGGGCAAGAAGCTGACTCTATAAACTGCTTAGAGAGGGCTGTAAAGCCCAGTAAAGCGGAATATAAGTCTATGTGCTATTGCTACTGCTATGACAGTTGCAGTGCCCCGAGGTCACATGATCCCCTTTTGTGAACGTCTAACAAGCAAAGTCAGTGGGTGGAAACCAGATTCGCTTAACAACCATGTTGCCAATTTAACAATGACAGTAATTCACTTAACAACTGTGGCAAGAAAAGTCGTAAAATGGGGCAAAATTCACTCAATATATACACTGCTCAAAAAAAATAAAGGGAACACAAGCAGAAGACATCCGAGATCTGAATGAATGAAATAGCCTTATTAAATACTTTGTTCTTTACATACAGTAGTTTATACACTGCTCAAACAACTAAAGGGAACACAAAACTACTGTATGTAACGAACAAAGTATTTAATAAGGCTATTTCATTCATTCAGATCTCGGATGTCTTCTGCTTGTGTTCCCTTTATTTTTTTGAGCAGTGTATTTCACTCGGCAACAGAAACTTTGGGTCAATTGTGGTCGTAAGCCGAGGACTACCTTTTGCCCGTTTCATCAAAGAAAAAGAATTGATAGCAAACAAGGACTGGAATGACATTAGATAGCAGAATCCAAGTTTAAGAATCCACTTTTGACTTGAATTGTTCCTGGTAAATCCATGGCGGTTTTGAGAATTGGCGGTTTTATGCGCTCCCAGACATTTAACAACCTGTTCCTGAATCTTAGTGTTGTGGTCCGCCAGCAGCCTGGGGAGCTGGCAGCAGAGTCGGACAGTGAGGAGGCCGAGGAAGAACATGGGCCAGTCCTGGAGGCTGGGGAAGGCCCGGATGAGGGCTCTGTGTCTGAGGCAGAGATGGGGCCAGGGCCATCTGGGAGTGATGTGCGGACTCCAGAGCCTCCAGAGGCTGACAGCAGAGAGGCAGAGGAACAGGAGGGGCCTGTTCCTAGTGCACACAGAGAAGAGCTGCCAGAAGGCAAAAGCAGCTAAAGCAAAAAGGACAACTCAGGAGTAAGGCCAAGAAATGATTGGCCCCTCCCATAAGCCTTAAAAGACCAGCAACGGCTCTTGGCCTCTTTGTCGGAAAACAACGTTGATAGATTTGTTTCTTGTCTTGCTGCATTTATTTCTTGTCGGCGTCTTCTGCTTCTGAACTTTTGCCAAGAAAAGCCTTTGGCACGTTGCCAAAGTAGACCAAGGTTGGCGATAAGGCCTCCAGAAGAATTGTATTATGAAGAATTCAGTTTGAATTAGCTTGGATTACGCTGAGAATGAGTTAATTCTCAGCTGTTCTGGGTCACAACACTTAGTACAGAAATTGTCTACCATTCCTCCGTTACCTCTTTTTGAACACGTGAGACTGAGTTTGCTCTTCACTGGTCTTCCAGGATTTCATTTAAGTTTATTCGTGCTTAAATCCGTTGCTTCAAAATAACTTGGTTAACAACTGTGTCTTGCCAGCCTCCAACGGCGTAGCAACTATTGTCAACCACACAGAGAATACACAATAGCGTCAGATGCCAAGTACATTTGAGAACAGCAGCTAAGAAAGCTTTATTCTATGCACAGGTGTAGAATACGTGGCACCTGGCTCAACAGTAGCAACTGTGCGAGAGATCTTGAAGTCCTAGTGGACAACCCTTTAAATATGAGCCAGCTGTGTGCAGCAGCTGCCAAAAAAGTCAACACAGTTCTAGGTTGCATTAACAGAGGGATAGAATCAAGACCACGTGAAGTCTCGCTTGGACTACTGTAATGCTCTCTACATGGGGCTCCCCTTGGGGTGCACCCGGAGGCTCCAACTGGTGCAGAATGCGGCCGCGCGGGGGATTATGGGAGCGACAGGGCGCTCCCACGTGACACCTCTCCTGCGTGAGCTGCATTGGTTGCCAGTGGACTTCCGGGTGCGTTTCAAGGTGTTGGTAATCACCTTTAAAGCGCTCCATGGCTTAGGACCAGGGTACTTACGGGACCGCCTTCTGCCACCAATTGCCTCCCACCGGCCGGTTCGCTCCCACAGAGAGGGCCTCCTCAGGGTGCCGTCAGCCAGACAATGCCGGCTGGCGACCCCCAGGGGGAGAGCCTTCTCTGTGGTAGCCCCCACCCTCTGGAACGACCTTCCTCCAGAACTGAGAATGATCGCCGACCTCCGGACTTTTCGTCAGGCTTTGAAAACTCATCTTTTCCAACTTGCCGGTCTAGCCTGATCCCTTCAAATTTTAAAATTTTTTTAGAGTTTTTAGATTTGTTCTATTTTAATACCAATTGTTTTAAATTTCTCAGCCAAATTTATATTTGTTTTTAGAATCTTTTTAACTTTTGTATATTGGTTTTTTATTTGGCTGTTCACCGCCCTGAGTCCGTAAGGAGAAGGGCGGTATATAAGTCTAATTAATAAATAATAAATAAATAAATAAGATCATTTTATAAGGCCTTGGTAAGGCCATACTTGGAATATTGCATTCAGTTTTGGATGGCACCATATAAAAAAGATGTGGAGATTCTAGAAAGAGTGCAGAGAAGGGCAACAAAGTTGATTAGGGGACTGGAGGCTAAAACATATGAAGAGTTGCTGGAACTGGGAATGTCTACTTTGATGAAAAGAAGGCCTAGAAGAGACATGATAGCAGTCTTCCAATATTTGAGGGGCTGCCCCAAAGAAGAGGGAGTCAAGCTATTCTCCAAAGCACCTGAAGGCAGGACAAGAAGCAATGGATGGAAATTAATCAAGGAGAGAAGCAATCTAGAACTAAGGAGTAATTTCCTGACAGTTAGAACAATTAGTCAGTGGAACTACTTGCCTCCAGAAGTTGTGAATGCTCCAACACTGGAAGTTTTTAAGAAGATGTTAGATAGCCATTTGTCTGAAGTGGTGTAGGGTTTCCTGCCTAAGCAGGGGGTTGGACTAGAAGACCTCCAAGGTCCCTTCCAACTCTGCTATTCTGTTATTCCTGCACAGGAGCAGTCTACCTTAAAGTTCTCAAGATCCTTCAATGCAGGGGTGGGAGAAGCAATGTTTATGGCCTGTTTGGGGGCTTCCTTAAGCATCTGACTGGACACATGGCACACTACAGTGGACGATTGTTTGGATGGATTCAATCAGCTTAAGGATACTGATTGATGTCAATTACACTACCAATCAATTACATTTATCTATCAATCTCCCAACCACTCCAAGGAATTTTGGATTATAGTGACAAAGCAGGAAATCCCAGTTCAAATACTTGCTCAGATAGCATCAGATTAGGCAACCCTACATCGGGGTTAAAGAAATCACTTTTAAAAAGAAGCCATTTCTTTTTAAACTCTGCAAATTCCAACACTCCTCAGATTGCAATTTGCATTTCGAGAGTTATTTGCCTGAACAAGCCGGCGAAGAAGAGATGAGGGTTCAGACGTTCAGAAGTGACCTGCTATATAGGTAGTCTTTCACTTACGACCGCCAACTGAGCCCAAAATTTCTGTGGCTAAGCGAGACAGTGGTGAAGTGAGTTTTGCCCCCACGCTACGACTTTTGATATCACAGTTGTTAAGTGAGTCGAGTGGTGCGGTGGCCCAGAGGTGGAGCCCTCAGCCTCACAATCGGGAGGCCGTGAGTTCAAACCTAGGTAGAGGCAGATATTTCTCTCTCTGGGCACAAAATGAGAAAGTATCTGCTGAACAAAACTCCGCATTGGCGACAGGAAGGGCATCCGGCCAGTAAACACTCAGCTGCATTCAGTTGCTGAGACCCAGTGATGAAATGCTACCGGTTTGCACTAGTTCAGGCGAACCAGTAGTAAAAAAAATGCTACCAGTTTGTCTGAAAAAAGTGCTACCAGTTTGTCTGAAAAAAATGCTACCAGTTTGTCTGAACTGGTATTCTAGCGAATCTAAATCGTGCGGCACAGCTGGTTCCACCCCCCCTGTTCTACGTACCTTCCCAAGCCTCCTTTTTCCGTGCAGAGCATGCGTTTGGTGTGCAGTGTGCACGCGCATGCATGCAGCGTGCATTTGGCATGTCCTGTGCATTTGTGTGCGCACACACAGTGTGTGTTTGGGGCACACTGCGCATGCACTGTGTATGTGCACGCACAGCATGCATTTGGCGTGCACCGTGCATGCGCCAGCAGCGACCTGATGGCAATCCATGGAGGATTTCACCACTGCTCAGACTCCACCCCGCAAGGGATTATGGGGTCATTAAAAGAATCACTGCTAAGCGAATCACTGCCCTTCTTAGTAGAGCAGGAACGTAGCTGTAAATTGAACTGCTGTAGTTGTGACGTTAGTAGCATGGTTGTTAAGTGGATCTGGCTTCTCCTTTGACTTTGCTCGTCAGAAGGTCGCAAAAAGAGATCACACAACCCGAGGATGCCGCAACCGTCATAAATACGAGGCAAGTGCCGAGAGCCTGAGCTTTGATCACGCGACTGTGAGGATGCTGCAACGGTTGTTAAGTGTGAATAAATAGTCAGAAGTCACTGTTTTCAATGCCGTTTTAACTTCAAACCGTCACTAAGTGAATGGTTGTAAATCCAGGAAGGAGCCAGCAATTTCCTGAGCCAAACATCTTCAAACAGGGACTCTTCTGCAAATACAGCTGTGTACTTTAAACCTTCCAACACACCTTTATTGAAGTGCACCCACAGCCTTTGTGCTAAAGTTCCTGCTGACCTCACTTAAAGTCACCGAACCGGTTTTACAGGCAAGGTGGAAGAATTGCAACCCAGGGGAAGAATTAATTTCCCTTTGATGTCCGACCAAAGAGAGAGTGAGAGAGAGAAAAAAATAAGTATTTATTTCTAACTTTCTGGGAGGCTTGCATGTGTGGGGCAGACAAACAGGATTTTAATCAGTTGCAATGAACAGTGCCAACATCAGAATGGGCCTTTCTTGCCTGAACCCCTAAATTTATGCCCTGCTTTGCAAAGTGCAGGTGGAGAGCTGAAGTACACATTTTATACTGGGACAAAATTCAGCCTTCCCTCATGAATGTTAAGAATGTTTTCTTAGTTTTCCCTTATAAAATCTCATGTTGTTACTTGTTGTTTCTCAACCTTGGCCAATTTAAGAGGTGTGGACTTCAACTCCCAGAATTCATCAACCAGTAGTGTTTCTCAGTCTTGGCCATCTTAACATGTGAGGACTTCAACTCCCAGAATTCCCTGGTCAGCAGTGCTTCTCAATTCTGACCATCTTAACATGTGAGGACTTCAACTCCCAGAATTCTTCAGCCAGCAGCGTTTCTAAACCTTGGCCACTTTAAGACATGTGGACTTCAACTCCCAGAATTCCCCAACCAACAGTGCTTCTCAATCTTGGCCATCTTAACATGTGAGGACTTCAACTCCCAGAATTCTCTGGTCAGCAGCTTTTCTTAACCTTGGCTACCTTAAGACATGTGGACTTCAACTCCCAGAATTCATCAACCAGTAGTGTTTCTCAGTCTTGGCCATCTTAACATGTGAAGACTTCAACTTCCAGAATTTCCTGGTCAGCAGTGCTTCTCAATTCTGACCATCTTAACATGTGAGGACTTCAACTCCCAGAATTCCCTGGTCAGCAGTGCTTCTCAATTCTGACCATCTTAACATGTGAGGACTTCAACTCCCAGAATTCCCTGGTCAGCAGTGCTTCTCAATTCTGGCCAGCTTAACATGTGAGGACTTCAACTCCCAGAATTCCCTGGTCAGCAGTGCTTCTCAATTCTGACCATCTTAACATGTGAGGACTTCAACTCCCAGAATTCTTCAGCCAGCAGCGTTTCTAAACCTTGGCCACTTTAAGACATGTGGACTTCAACTCCCAGAATTCCCCAACCAACAGTGCTTCTCAATCTTGGCCATCTTAACATGTGAGGACTTCAACTCCCAGAATTCTCTGGTCAGCAGCTTTTCTTAACCTTGGCTACCTTAAGACATGTGGACTTCAACTCCCAGAATTCCCCAGTGGGAATCCTAGTCCAATATTCTCTGTGGCTTCTCTCCATGCTGACCCAAAATGGAGGCTGAATGCAGGGATCTTTGGCCACTCTGCTATGGACTTAAGAGAACTCCAGATCTTGTGGCGGGAAGTTCCATAAACTAAACTACAATCCCATGTATGCTTCCCAGATCTGTGGACGTGATGGGGTTTTATTCCCAAGACACCCCAAGAATATTTTCTGTTCTGGTTCTGTGCTGTGAAGTACGGGTAGTTCTCGACTTACGACCACAACTGAGCCCAACATTTCTGTTTGCAAAGAGAAACATTTGTTAAGTGAGTTTTGGGCCGTTTTATAACATTTCTTGCCACAGTCCCTAAGCAAATCACTGCAGTTGTTAATTTAGTAAGCCGGTTGTTAAGTGAATGCGGCTTCCCCGTTGACTTTGCTCGTCAGGAGGTCGCAAAAGCGTGATCACTTGACCCTTGGATGCTGCAACCGTCATAAATACGAATCAGTTGCCAAGCGTCTGTATATTTTGATCGCAGGACCACGGGGATGCAGGCAACGGTCCTAAATGTGAAAAATGGTCAGAAGTCCCTTTTCCCAGTGGTGCTGTAAATTTTAAATAGTCACTAAATGAACTGTTGTAAGTCGAGGACTACCTGCATGGCCTCTTGATTCTCAGAAGTTGGCCACAAAAAGATATTTATAATTTCTCTCTCTCCCACAGAGAACCTCTGTGATTTGCTCTGCCCTGCAGGTGATTCCAAAATAGATGCCTCTTTCCTAAAATGTGGATTTATATTTAGAGTCTGCATACGCATCGCACACAGGAAAACAAAGGAAATTCTAAGTTACAGGGCCATTTTAAGCTTTCCTTCGTGTACTAATCTGTTCCCTGACTAAAAATACAGATGTTCCAGATGTGGGTCTAAACCAAAACACTGCAACGTCACCCTTCACCCCTGATTGCACCCAATTTTAGGTGGCAGGGGTGAGAAGTCCAGGACAAATGTGCAACGGAGGTGGCCACTGCTGAAAATTAAAACCTTGGTGCTCTTTTTAAAGGGCACTCTTAAAATTACGGAGTTGGAAACCACTATTTTGGACACAAGGCTGTTGGCTCTTTCCATTTTTTCCCTGGGCGGAGCAGGTCAAAATTGGATTGTTTATGTGCGTGAAAGGGGTGGGGAAGAAAGAAAGAAAAAGGAAAAAAAAAAGAAACAAAGAGAAAAAGAAACAAAGAAAAACAGAGAGGGAAAGAGAGAGAGAGAAAGAAGAAAAGACAGGAAAAAAAGAAGAAAAAGAAAAAAGGAGACAGCAAGTGAGAGGAAGGGAAAGGAAAAAATAAAAAGAAAGAAATAGGGAGAGGAATAGAAAAAGAAAGGAAAGCGATAGAGATAAAAGAAAGAGTGTGAGAGAAAAAGGAAAAAAGAAAAAGAAACAAAGAGAAAGAAAAAGAGAAAAAGAGAGGGAAAGAGAGAGAGAAAGAATAAAAGACAGGAAAAAAGAAGATGAAAAAGGAGAAAAGGAGGCAGAAAATGAGAGAAAGGGAAAGGAAATAGGGAAAAGAAAGAAACAGGGAGAGGAATAGAATAGGGAAAAAAAGGAAAGAGAGACAAAAGAAAGGGAGCGTGAGAGAAAGAAAGGAAGAGAGAAATAAAAAAAAGAAATAAAGTAAAACAAATAGAGAGATAGAAAGAGAAACAAAGGGAAAAAAAGAAATAGAAAAAAAGGAATCAAGAGTGAAAGAAAAAAAGAAAAAGAAATTAAAGAAAAAATATAAAATGAGAGATGAGAGTGAATAAAAAGCAAGCAAGAATCCAAGGATGCTTATAGCAAAAGTGGCTCTAAAAAGGCTATTTATGGTAACCAGGATGAGTTACCATTCTGGGCATCTCCAGCTGTGCAAAGGAAGGTCCAATCAACTTGATGCATTAAAGGCAAAGGAGAAGAGACAGGAAGCAGCTTTAAAATACGAGCTGGATGCTAAATCAAGAAAGAGAAGAAGGACAGGAGCAAAGAAAGAAGGAAAGTGTAGAGAAAGTAAAAAGAAAAAAAAAAAACAACACCCAGGTTTGTTCATACATTTTAATGCGAGCATCTCCTCCCCTCCACCCCCAAAACCAGTATGTTCAATTTTGGGGAGGGGGGTCTCCTTGCTGTTGAAATGAACTGCAATACTGCCATTTATTTCATGGTTCATCTTATGAACCTAATAATGTCTTCATGTTATTCCCTTTTTTTAAAGTTTTAGGGACTTTACATACCCCTTTACGTAACCTCTCTTACATCTATAATTCTTAGGAGCTTTAATTCTTTAGAATTAAACAATGGAATGTATTATTTCATATACACATGTCTCCTAACACTGATGAGGTTACCTAGCTGGGTCATGAAATGTCTGGAAGCAATCAACCCAGCTCAGAGAGCACCTTAGGACCCCCACCATTCAACCTGTAGTAGAGAACAAATATTCTCTATTAGCAACACATTAATTGTATGTGCTGGTCCCACTTATATTATGTCTGAGGCATTCCAAGTGCAGTATTTTATTGATTTTTTTTTTTTTTTGCTCCAGCTCTCTTGGACAAAGAGGCAGCTGAAACTGGGTCTGGAATTGCTTACAATAAAAGCCTCCTTTACCACCAATTTTTCTCCTCTGCTGAGAAATGATTCAGCTACAACTCAGAGGTTGCGCCGAGGCCACGGTGGGTTTGCAGATGTGCCTTTTCAGAGGTTGGAAAAGAATTTCTTCTCAAAGTTGGGGAAGGATTTGTTTGCCTTTTTTCATTCAAATATGACTCAGCCAACCTCACTCAAAGAAACCGAAGAGGGGAGGGAGAGGGAGGGGAGAGAGAGAGAGAGAGAGAGAGAGGCTGATATAATGGAAGCCCTTGACTTACGACCACGACTGAGCTCAACTTTTCTGTTGCTAAGCGTCTCACTTAATTAAGTGAGTTTCGGCCCATTCTTTGACCTTTCTTGCCACCGTTGGTAAGTGAATCCCCGCAGTTGTTAAGTTAGCAACATGGCCGTTAAATGAATCTGGTCTTCTCCATGGACTTTGCTTGTCAGAAGGTCGCAAAAGGGGATCATGTCATGTGCCCTGGGACATTGCAACCGTCATAAACAGGGGTGGGCTGCTGGGGGTTCGGGAGAACCTCTAGCTAAGACTCTGTGCAGTTCGAAGAACCCCCAAATCCCACTTGTGGCTGGCCCCGCCCACCCTGCCCCGCCCTTCCCGGGAGTCTCCAAGCGGCCTGTTTTGGATGCAGGTAAGTGCAGGGCACATGCGGAGGCTCGGGAAGGCCGAAAAACGGGCCTACTTGAAGTTTGGGAAGGCCGGAAATGGCTCCATTTCGGGCCTCCGGAGCCTGGGGAGGCCGTTTTCGCCCTCTCCGAGGTTTGAGGAAAGCCTCCGGAGCCTGGGGAGGGCAAAATCCCATCCTCCGTGGTGCAGAAGGCCGACTAGGCCACGCCCACCATGGCCACACCCACCCAGCAACCGGGCAGAGAACCCCTTGCTAAAATGTTTGAAGCCCACCCCTGGTCACAAGTATGAGTCAGTTGCCAAGCATCTGAATTCTGATCCCGTCATCATGGATGGATGCTACAAAGATTGTTACTGTGACGAACGGCCATAACTCACTATTTTCAGTGCCGTTGTAACTTTGAACGGTCACTAAAGGAACTGTTGTAAGTAGAGGACTACCAGTACACAGGCCTTTCAAAACAAAGCCACGTTGCCAATCCAAATAGGGTGGATCTTGTGTAAGCTGTTATCAATGAATTAAACCTGGTTAGCTAAATCAAATGATGCCTTGGACCAATTCCAGTCTCTGGGCTGCCAATCACTGGCTGGCAATTCACTTAACCACGGTGGCAAAAAAGGGTCATAAAATGGGGCAAATGGTCATAAGCTGAGGACCAGGCATCCCTTTCCTCTTAAGAATCAGTGCCTGGGGAAATCTAGAAAGTGCGACAACTTTTACCAACTTCTAAACAAAACAAAAATACCAAAATAAATAAATAAATAAAAATAATGAGATGATTGACGAGGAGGAAAAAAGATTGCTCAATCCAGGCGGAATTTCTCCATTCCAGAGCTGCTCCATCAAGTGTCTACAAGAGCCTCTTAAGTGGCATTTTCCACAGCGTTATAAACAAACCGCACCCCAACCCTCATCAGCTTTGACCCACAGTCAACACGCAAGATTTTCGACTGGAAGTTTTCTCTCCAAAGCTCACGTCTGAAAAGTTAGGGCCAGTTTTTCCATGGGGACGATGGGTTATACAGGTGGTCCTCAACTTATGACCACAACTGAGCCCCACATTTATGTTGCTTAAGTGAGAAATCGGTTAAGTGAGTTTGGTCCTGTTTTACGATTTTTCTTGCTGCCTTCGTCAAGCATTGGTTAAGTGAATCTGGGTTACAGCGGCACCGTAAAAAGTGACTTAGGACCGTTTTTCCACACTTACGACTGTTGAGGCATCTCCATGGTCACGTGATCAAAATACAGACGCTCAGCAACTGACTCAAATTTATCACGGTTATTGTGTCCTGGAGACATGTGGAGAAGTGGTATTCATTCGGTTCGTGCCAGTTCGTACCGGTTCGGGGGAATCGGTAGCGGAGATCATTGGTTGGTCCGCCCACCCAGTTCGGGTGAATCGATAGCGGAGATCGCTGGTGGGCCCTCCCAGGTGCTATGCCGTCCTATTTGGGCACATGTTTGACGCTGAGGGCATCAAACTGGTGGTAACAAAATGTGAAACTCACTACTGGTCACGCGATCCCCTTTTGTGACCTTCTGACAAGCAAAGCCAATGAGGGAAACCAGATTCGCTTAATGTCCGTGGGATTCACTTAACAACATCAGTGCTTCGCTTCGCGAGAGCGGGCAAACGGTTTGTAAAATCGGGCCTTGCTCGCTGAACAATTTCCCTCGTTTAGCAAGAGAAATCCTTGGTCCCAATTGTGGCCGTAAATCGAGGACTCCCTGTACAAAAAGTGAAGGGATCAAACCTCAGGGCTCTTGCATCCGTGTTCCTGAGTCTGTTGCCAAGGCCCAACGGCTCAAAGGTGAGTGGCTTATGAGTCACCAGGCCCAGAGAGGCAGGATGAGATAATTAAATGGATGATATTAACCGGTCAAAATACATTTACACGCCTGAAAGGATCATTTTGAAAAGAGCTGGATGAGTGGCTTGAGAAGAGATCTCTTGGGTGCTATTTCAGGAAAAGATTTATTCGATGTTGTGAAAGGAGGACACTTTTTGGGGGAGACTTTGGGCCCCCAAATGACCCCCATATTTTCCGTTGCTGAACGAGACAGCGGTGAAGTCAATTTTGCTCCATTTTACCACGTTTCTCGCCACGGTTGTAAAGCGAATGGCTGCAGTTCTTAAGTTAGCGATATTGGTTGTTAAGTGAATCTGGTTTCCCCATGGACTTGGCTTGTCAGACGGTCGCAAAAGGGGATCACGTGACCCAGGGAGATCCCGAAAGTCCCTCGGGAGAAGGGTGGTATAAAAATTTAACTAACTAACTAAACTAACTAACTCCAACCATCGCAAATAGGAACCTGTTGCCGGGCTTCCGATATTTTGATCACGGATGCTGCAAAGGGTTAAGTGTGAAAAACGGCACTGCTGCTGTAACTTCAAACCGTCACTAAATGAATGGTTGCAAGTTGAGGATTACCTAAACTGTAGAACTAAGCTTAAGTTCAACCAATAAATCAGAATAGTGCTGGAAGGGAACTTAGAGATCTTCTAGTCCAGCCCCTACTCAAGCAGGAGGCCGTATGCCATTTCAGACAAATAGTTGTCGAGTCTCTTCTTAAAAATCTCCACTGATGGAGGCACCCACAACTTCTGGTGGCAGGTCGTTCCACTGGTTAATTGTCCTCACTGTTAGGAAGTGTCTCCTTAATCCCAGGTTGCTTCTCTCCTGGATGAATTTCCATCCACAATATTCAGCCGTTAAAAATCAGAATAGCATTTAAGAAATTCAAAAACACAGTCAGCAGCCAATTCAATGAAATGGCAAATACCGATGGAGCACAGGTACTCCTCGACATACAACAGTTCATTTAGTGACCATTCAAAGTTAAGTGAAAAAAGTGACTCATCACCGTTTTTCACATTTATGATCACTGCAGCATCCCCACGATTATGCAATCAAAATTTGGAGGCTTGGCAACCGACTCACATTTATGACGCTTGCCGTGTCCCGGAGTGATGTGATCCCTTTTTACGACCATCTGACAAGCAAAGTCCAGGGGGAAAACCAGACTCACTTAACAACCGCGTTACTAATTGAAGAACCGCAGCAATTCACTTAACAGACGTGGCGAGGAAAAGTCGTAAAATGGGGTCAAACTCACTTAACAAATTTCCTCACTTGGCAACAGAAACTGTGGGCTCAATTGTGGTCCTAAATTGAGGACTACCTGTAAAAAAAATCCCTCGGCTTGCCGATGGCAGGAGTAGAAAATCTGCTTGGCCTCCTTTAGCAGGGTCTAGGCACAGCCGTGGAGAAATTCTGCCAAAAATCTCAAAAGCTGGATGAAAACCGAATGAAAACTTCCTGGAACTGGGATGAGGAGCTTCAGTTCCTGGCACAATCCTTTTGTCCTTCGCATTAACCAGCCAAAGGGGAATAAATTAAGCTTTTTGCCAATGGCTGTTTGGCTAATCTTGTTCCCTTCTCGTCAACCCTTGTCCCAAAATACAGACGAACCCACTTCCAAATACAAGTTATGCAGAAAAAACAACCACTTCACCCGCGCATCCATTCTTTTAATGGATCGCCTCAAAGCTTTCCAATTCTGGAGCACTCTACCTTAACGGCCCACGCAACCCTAGGTATTTATAGAAGAATGTCTCCTCCGGAGTCAAAAATGTCTTAACTTTCCAAAATATATTTAACCCCAAAGTCATTCCCCCCCCACTCCCACTTCTCTCTCTCTATCCTGCCTATCCTGGTTAAAAGCAACTTAGAAATTTAGTTGTGCAGCTCCAGATGTGTGGGAAACGTAAATTTAATTCCAATGATGTGCCATTTAACACTGACAGTTTCCCCCCCCCCCAAAAAAAACATCTGCACTGTAGAAAATTGGGAGGGGGGAGAAGTATTGTAACTGAATCAACAAATGTCCCGGAAAAAAGCTAGGCCAAGTTTACACTACCTAATGCAATCTGAGCGACAAGCACCAACATGCAAATTCACAAAATAAATAAATAAATACAGTTATGGTTAGCGTCGGTTCACCTATTAATTTCCTTCTTCTCGTGCTATAGGGCAAAGATGCAAATTTAAAATCTCAAAGCCACCGCCTCCGGGAAGCTGAAAACAACACAGGCAATTAAAAACAAAGAAAAAAAATTCTGCCTTTGCCAAAGCATGTATTTTAATTTTGTGTTTCCTCTTTAAATATATATATATGAAAGGGGGAAAATATTTTTATGTTTGTTTTATGCAGTCCACTTGTAAAGGAGGAGAGGAAAACTTTTGAGGAAGGAGATCCGAAGCTAAAAACATTGGATCCCACGCACCGATTTGTTCGGTGCCAAGCTTTGAAATTTTTTTCTTCGTTGAGTCAAATTAGCCATGTTGAGATGACTCATCGGCTGGCACCAGAAGGGCGTGGAAATTCAACTTTTATAACTGCCAGGTGAGGCCTGCGTGGCTGTGGCTTTCCTTTCTTTTCAGGGCCATAGTCAAACCCAGTTTTCTGAAAAACCAAGTTCTCCATAGAACTAAGAGTTGGAAGGGACCTTGGAGGTCTTCTAGTCCAACCCCTTGCTCAGGCAGGAGACCCTATAACCGTGATGGCGAACCTATGTAATCATAGCGGTGGTGCCCTAGCTCAGCTCCGGCGTGCACGCTTCCACTGGCCAGCTGATTTTCAGGCCTTCCGGGCTCACCGGAAGTCGAGAAACAGTCTGTTTCCAGCCTCCGGAGGGCCTCTGAGGGATGGGTGGGGAAGGTCCGTTTTTCGCTCTCCCCACTCCAAAGGCTTTCTAGGAGCCTGGGGACGGCAAAAACGGCCTTTCTCACCTTCCCGGAGACCATCCGAAGGCTGAAAAACAGTCCATTTCTGGCCCCCAGAGGGCCATTTTTGCCCTCCCCAGGCTCCAAGAAAGCCTCTAGAGCCTGGGGAGGGCAAAAAAAAACGGGCCTACCGGATCCAACATGCCAAAGTGTGGGGAGGGTCAAGCACACATGTGCGGGAGGGCGGTGCAGATTGAATTATGGGTGTGGACATGCGTGCACGCCCTCTTGCTCCCCACGCTTTTGGTACGCAACGGCAAAAAAGTTAGCCATCACCGCCCTATAACATTTCAGACAAATGGTTGACCAGTCTCTTTCTGAAAGCCTCCAGTGATGGGAGCACCCTCAACTCCTGAAGACAAGCTATCATCTCAAGTCTCTTTTCCTATCAATAGTTTTGGTCTTGACTTGGTGATCAGCATCTCCAAAGCCAGCAGAACCCATCAAACACAATCCAGGTAGTCCTTGAATTATGACCATGACTGAGCCCAACATTTCCATTGTTAAGCAAGGCAGTTGCTAAGTGAGTAGTGTCATTTCACATTCACTGCGGTTTTTAACTGAATCACATGGTTGCTAAGTGAATCCGGCTTCCCCCATTGATTTTGCTCATTGGAAATTGGCTGGGAAGGTGGCAAATGGCGACCACGTGACCCCGGGACACTGCAACCGTCATAAATACGAGCCAGTTGCCAAGCAACCGAATTTTGATCACGTGACCATGTGGGATGCTGCTAACGGTCGTGTGAAAAATGGTCTTAAGTCACTTTGTTCAGTGCTGTTATAACTTTGAACGGTCACTAAATGAATGGTTGAAATTTGAGCACTACCAGATGACTTACAACTTGTTGCTTAGCAACCGTTCGAAGTTACCATAGACACACCTTGGGCCTATGTATGACCCGGACTTCAAGTTCTGATGGTTGGTTGCCCCCATAAGTCACATGACTGACTGTCAAATGTTCAGCAATCAGGTGACCTTTACCGCCATTTGCACTGAGGTCACATGACAAGATCTAAAACATTTACTTCCATTTTTTTTGGCATAGTGAACCATTGGTTTCCTTAACAACTGCTGCGGAATGGAACGGAACGGAACGGAACGGAACAGAACAGAACAGAACAGAACAGAACAGAACAGAATAGTATATGGAATGGAAAATGGAATATGGAATATGGAATATGGAATAGAATAGAATAGAATAGAATAGAATAGAATAGAATAGAATAGAATAGAATAGAATAGAATAGAATAGATCATTGTCACTTTAAATGTACACTAATCAGCATACATTAAAATGAAATGATCCTAAAAAGGTTGTAAAATCAAGTCAGTCATTTTATTGACTTGCTTTATGACAATAGTGAGCAGGCTCCGTTACGGTCATAAGTCGAGGTGAACCCACAGAGAGGAGAAAAGCAATGCAACTTATTTTTTACATTTTATCTGACTTTTGTAATGTTTGGGGAGGTGAAGATAAAAATGGGTTTCTCCCTGTCATCCCTGAATGGTTCAAGACCCCTGATAACTATCTCCTTTCTGATATTTACAGGTAATTGATTTACGACCACAATTGAGCCTGAAATTCCCATTGCTCAGCGAGACCTTTGTTAAGTGAGTTCTGCCCCATTTTGCGACTTTTCTTGCCACCATTGTTAAGTGAATCACTGCAGTTGTGAAGTTAGTAACCCGGTTGTTAAGTGAATCTGGCTTCCCCCTATTGATTTTGTTGGTCAGAAGGTCGCAAAAGAGGGGGTCACATGATCCCGGGACACCGCCACCATCATAAATACGAGTCAGTTGCCATTTGTCTGAATTTTGATCACGTGACCATGGGAATGTTGCAAGGGACGTAAGTGTGAAAAATGGTCATAAGTCACTTGTTTTCATGCCGTTGTGGTTTTGAATGGTCACTAAATGAATTTGTTGTAAATGAAGGACTACCTGTATTCTACAAGGGAGACCAAATGTTTGCCACTTGTTTGGGACCAAATCACCAGTTTAACAAAATCAAATCAGCATCTCTACCCAACTAGCTAAGACAACTGCAATGCCCAGGAATATTTCTGCAGGGATGGTCAAAAAAGCCAAAATGGCGGCTTCAACCGCCTAATCCCAGGCCTCCTGCTTTGCACATGCAGGTATAAAGGCAATTGGGCTTCCCTCACGTACCGGTAGTGGCCCCAACATTTTGACTTTTTTTGTTTTAAAAAAAAAAAGTTTTTATTGAACATTTTACATTTTTAAAACCAAAAACGTAATAGAAAAAGACAAAAAAAAAAAGAAAAAAGAAAAAAGAAGAAAACATACACATACACCAAATGGTAAAATACAAAACATATATAACAATATTATATAATATTTTACAACTTTCTGCATCGACAATTATCTTTACTTTTAAATTCAATCTTCCTAATCATTCTCTTATTCTTGTAATAACCATATTGAGCATTCTTATAAACTAATTTGTTATATATACTTGCATCGTATTTATTAACATAGCATTTTGACTTTTTTGAGGCCCCTGAGGACAACGTTAGGGGTCCTCATGCAATTCCTGCCAATATAGAAGATATATTTAAGATGCGCGGACCACAACTTCCAGAATTCACCAGCCAATTCCTTCCTTCCTTCCTTCCTCTCTCCCTCCCTCCCTCTTTTCCTTCTCCCTTTCCATCCTAACTTCCTTCCCTCCCTCTCCTTCCCCTTTCCTTCTTTCTTTCCTTCCTTCCTCCTTCATTTCTTCCTCCCTTCCCTCCCTTTTCCTTGCTTCCCTCCCTTTTTTCTTTTTCTTTCTCTCTCTCTTTCTTTCTTTTTCTCTTTCTCTTTCTTTTTCTTTTTTCTTCCTTCTCCTCTCCCTCCCTCCCTCCTTTCCTCCCTTCCTTCCCCCTCCACTTCTTTCCTTCTTTCTGCTCCATCCTGTTTCCCTCTCTCCCCTGCTTCCTTCTTTCCCATCCATCCACCTATCCATCCATCCCTGCCCAAGATGGAATATATTTCCTGTGTTTGCCCAGTTTTCATCCTACAGAACAAACAAATGTTGAACCTTCACACCAATGCATAATTGGACATCTGGAACTCACTGCCACAAGTATTGAAGGCGGGGAGTCAAAATGCTCAAGAAAAAGAATTTCGATCTCTAGTCGAATGAAATTGTCTATCAATGGGCCATTAGTCACTTTAGTCAACAGAGCCATACTTAATAAGATGCTGGCCTTTCCACTCACATATTGATTAGGAGAGTCAAACGCCCCCTTCCCATTTATACTGGGGCTATTTATATCAGCATTAGCTGCATTCACATCTCATTTCAGGCCAGTCTGTTTAGAAACCGTCAAAGGTGACACATTTCAAATTAGGAAGAAATTGGAGCTAGCATTCTGAACTAAATGCATGCTTTTAAAAAAAAATTAAACATATTCCATGCCTTTTAAAAAAAAGTCCTTTCTAGAATTTGGGTACCACTTGGGGGGAGGGAGATTATTTAGCAAGGATCAAAAAAAGTGAAGAAAGTGCCCCCAGCCAACATGAAACACACCGAAAAGGGGCAGTGCATAGTTTGTGGCTGCCATCTTGACTTTTTTGACCTCAACATCCCTGGATTCAAAGTCACACTTGTTTAATAGTGGGCCCATCCTAATTTTCTCCACATCTGGACTTACTCCGTCCCAGTTCAGATGCCTAAGAATTTCGGAGTACAGGACAAACTCCCGCTGAAAATGATGCACGCCAAATCCAGAACCACAGAGCTTTCCATTGAAAATTCTGGGTGTGCACCAGTGATGGGTTTCAAAATATTTTACTACCGGTTCTGTGGGTGTGGCTTGTTAGGCGTGGCAGGGGAAAGTTACTGCAAAATCCCCATTTCCTCCCGATCAGCTAGGACTTGGGAGGCAGAGAATAGATGGGGGCCAGTCAGAATTTTTACTACTACTGGTTTTCCGAACCACTCAAAATTTCTGCTACCAGTTCTCCAGAACTGGTCAGAACCTGCTGAAACCCATTTCTGGTGTGCACCCCAAAATAAACCAGGATTCAAAACTCCACCCATATCTGTCACAATATCCTATTTGTTTTGGCTAAAATCGCCCATCACACAAGATAATTCTAGAACAGTTCTTCCCAAATCTTGGTAAATTGTTCCAAATTGGGTACAAGTAGTCCTTGATTTACAACTATTTGTTTAGTGATCATTGCAAGTTACAGCAGCATTGAAAAAAGTGGCTTATGTCCATTTTTCACACTTACGACCGCTGGTCATATAATTAAAATTGAGGTGCTTGGCAACTGACTTGTATTTATGACGGTTGCACTGCCCTGGGATCGTGTGTCAAGCATTTGGGATCTTTTCCAGCCAGTTTCCAACAAGCAAAGTCAACTTAACTTAATAAGCGTGTGATTCGTTTAACAACTGTGGCAAAAAAGTTTTAAAATGAGGCACAACAATCGTCTGTTAAGTTGTTAAATTCGTTGAGTTGCTGTTTTCTTGCTAATTGTCACTTAACAATTAGCAACAAAAATGTGGGGCTCATTTGTGGTCATAAACCAAGGACCATCTGCAAAAGTAGTTTTAACCCACAATTCCCATCACAACAGGGACATTAAAACTGACTTAAAGATTGCCAGTAAGCTATGTTTGACAATCTCTCAAAATATTCCTGTTAAGACAAAAATAAACGAAATGACCAATGCTAATTCTCATTCAATGAGATTTTTTTAAATAATACCGTACGGGTAATCCTCGATTTACAACCACAATTGAGCCCAAAGTTTCTGTTGTTAAGTAAGACAGTCATTAAGTGAGTTTTGCTCCATTTTACTTCCTTTCTTGCCACAGTTGTTAAGTGAGTCCCTGCAGCTGTTAAT
Organism: Masticophis lateralis; assembly: GCA_030761175.1. Taxonomy (NCBI): domain Eukaryota; kingdom Metazoa; phylum Chordata; class Lepidosauria; order Squamata; family Colubridae; genus Masticophis; species Masticophis lateralis. Next base: position 344,733,865 of record JAUDYJ010000001.1, on the reverse strand, counting down.
AACATGGTTGTTAAGTGAATCCGGCCTCCCCATTGACTTTGCTTGTCAGAAGGTCTTAAAAGGGGATCACATGACTCTGGGACGCTGCAACCGTCATAAATATGAGTCGGTTGCTAAGCGTCTGAATTTTGATCACATGACCGTAGGGATGACACAATGGTTGTAAGTCTGAAAAAAGGGTCGTAAGTCACTTTTTTCGGTGCCATTGTAACTTCAAACAGTCACTAAATGTAAATGTCGTAACTTGAGGACTACCTCAAGTTACGACCGTTCGTTCAGCGACTGTCCAAAATTAAAACGTTACTGAAGGAAGTGACTTACGACCGGTCCTTGAAGTTTGTTCTGAGCATGTAGGAAAAAAATTGGGGACTTTTAAAGACTGAAGCAACAGCTGGCTTCATATAACTAAGCCAATAGCTGGTCCAATAGTGGTTTATAAACAATGCACATTTGGCAAGGTTCACGGAACAAGCCAAAATCCAAATAACGCTTCTTGGATGTTGAAATGTTGCCTATGAGAGATTCAGATCACACATAATATTTCAAACAGCCAACTTAGTCTAGAGAAAGACAGGCTTTTTTTTTGGGGGGGGGGGGCTGCAAATGCAGAAAAGTCGACTTTCTCACTAAACCATGATTCAATCAATTATGATTAAGCTTGTTGGACTCCAAAGCTGGGCTGGAGCTATTTCTTGAAAGAATGTCTATCGGGAAAGCCATTAAAATGGTGAGTTTTTTTTCCAGCCTTGGGAACTTTAAGATGGGTGGACGTCAACTCCCAGAATTCCCCAGCCAGCATGGCTGGCTGGGGAATTCTGGGAATTGAAGTCCACTTATCTTAAAAATTCCTAAGATCAATATAAACACTACCACAAAACTTTTTTCCAAATGTCTCCCCGAATTCAGATCTTTCCCTCTGCCTGGCTGAGCATTCACACAACCCAGACGCTGTCCCTTCCCCACAAAGAGACAACTGTCCTTTGCACTAAGACAATTGCACTTAAAGCTGGTTAGTCTTTCACCCTGGTTGCCAGTTCTGCATTGTCCCACAAAATCTTGGGTGAAGTCAGAAAAAGGGGGTTCCTTCGGGAAAGCAGGTTAAGCGTGTCCTGTGAATGCAGCCCTTGGGATAAGGGCGGAGGGGAGAAAGGGGTTTTATTTTGTTAAAAAGGGACAGTAAAGGGGACGGATGGACATGAAGCAGCCTTCAAAGCAGAAGAGCAGGGATGCTGAGTTTGTTTGCCCCCAATGCAAGGGGGAACATTCCCCCCCCAGGCCCAGCTGGTATCAATAAAAGAGGCGGCAGCAATATAAGAAAATTTCGAATAAGGCTCCACGGCAAATTGGTAAAGTATGAGTTTCTCAGAACTTTTCCCAGGAGTTTTCTTGCAAAATAAGGACCAAAGAGACAGAGAGGGGGGAAAAAAACCACATTTTACCAGGAAGAAAACTTTCCAATTCTGGGAGGGGGGGGGCTCCCCAGAGGACACCTCCCCCAGGAAAAAGTCCTGGGGAAAGAAGGAAGGAAGGATAGGAAGGAAAGAAGGAGGAAAGGAAGTGGTGGGGCTTAAAACAACTTTAAAAGGGAGTGGAAGGAAGGAAGGAAGGAAGGAAAGACAGAAGGAAGGAAAGAAAGAAGGAAGGAAGGAAGGAAGTGGGGGGCTTAGAACAACTTTAAAAGGGAGCGGAAGGAAGGAAGGAAGGAAAGAAGGAAGGAAGGAAGTGGGGGGCTTAAAACAACTTTAAAAGGCAGCAGAAGGAAGGAAGGAAGGAAAGACAGAAGGAAGGAAAGAAAGAAGGAAGGAAGGAAGTGGGGGGCTTAGAACAACTTTAAAAGGGAGCGGAAGGAAGGAAGGAAGGAAAGAAGGAAGGAAGGAAGGAAAGAAGGAAGGAAGGAAGTGGGGGGCTTAGAACAACTTTAAAAGGGAGCGGAAGGAAGGAAGGAAGGAAAGAAGGAAGGAAGGAAGTGGGGGGCTTAGAACAACTTTAAAAGGGAGCGGAAGAAAGGAAGGAAGGTAAGAAGGAAGGAAGGGGGGGTGGCTTAGAACAACTTTAAAAGAGAGTGGAAGAAAAGTATTTAAACTTTTCCCACCCCTACCCCCCAAAAAAAAGAAAAGAAAAAAAGGCAAAGAAAAAAAGCAGGACAAACGATGGCTAAAATGGACCCAGATGGAAATCAGTTAATCAGGCCCATCAATCCATCCATCTGCCCATCAATCTATCAATCACCGAACCTACCAAGCAGTCAATCAATCAATCAATCCATCAATCAGTCAATCAATCAATCAAACAGTCAATCAATCAGACAGTCAATCAATCAATCAATCCATGACCCGTGTTTTGGAGGAGATCTGTCTGGACCCCCTTCCCTTCCCCCCAAAGATAAAGGCATTCAGGGAAGGTCCGAATTCAGAGCCAGGTTTGGGGCGTGAGAAAGAGGGGCTCCCCTCTCTGGTCCCGCGTGGAGGGAAGGAGGGAGTGGGGGGGGGGGGGTCCTTACCGACCACCAGGCACAGCACATCCAGCGCCACGAACAGCTTGGTGCGCTCCATCGCGCTGCGCCCGCCGCTTCTGCGATCCAGAAGCTCACATCGCGCAAGCAGAGACCCAGCACCGCCGCCGCCGCTGCAGCTTCGGAAGGGAGGAAGCCGAGAGGAGGAGCCGGCCGGGGGTGGGTGAGATGGGCCGGGTGAAAAAAGCACCGCCCTCGCCTAGTCTCGCCTCGCTCGCTTCTCTCCTTCTGGGCGAGGCACCCAGCGGGCTCTCCGAGCATGTGCAGAGCGCCTCGGTCGTTTTACGACCCGCAGCTCGGGATCATCACCTGACAGGCAGCCCCACTTGTTGGAAAAGGACCGGGGGTAGGGGCTTGAGGAAGCAGGATTCCTGAGCATGTCAAGAGTGACGTGGATTGCAAGGAGGAGGAGAACGAGTGGCTGTTTTTTGCCCCCCTCCCCAGCCCTATAGACCTGGCGGTCGTAGAGCGAGGACCGAGGCCTGGCTAGGTGGCTCAGGGGCTAAGACACTGAGCTTGTCGATCAGTGGTTCGAATTGAATCCCTAGGTGAGCAGGGGGTTGGACTAGATGACCTCGAAGATCCCTTGCAACTCTTGTTACTGTTCCACTGAGGCTTTCTCTTTCTCCCTTTCTCTCTTCGGCTTGGATTGCCGATTTTATTTTACAGGAAGTCCTCGGCCTACGACCACAATCGAGCCCTGACGTCTCTGTGGTTGAAGCGAGACCTCATGAATTTGGCCCCCGTTTATGACCTTTCTTGCCACGGTGGTTAAGTGAATCGCTGCGGTTTGTTCGGGTTGTAACGCGGTTGTTAAGTGAGTCTGGCTTTCCCCCTTGTTAGAAAGTCGCCAGAAAGGGGGTTCGTGTGAGACCCCGGGATACTGCAACCGTCATAAATATGAAGCAGTTGCCAAGCGTCTGAATTTGGATCCCGGGACCCTGGGGAGGCTGCCGCGGTCGTTAAGTGTGAAGTTGCTTTGTTCAGTGCCGTTGTAAGTTTGAATGGTCACTAACCATTCAAAAGATGATCTGTATAAGTCAGTGTTTCTCAACCTCGGTAGCTTGAAGATGGATGGACTTCAACTCCCAGAATCCCCTAGCCAGCACTGCTGGCTGGGGGATTCTGGGAGTTGAAGTCCACCCATCTTCAAGCTACCGAGGTTGAGAAACACTGTTTTAAGTGCTTGTGAAGGAGAAAGTTTTGTTTTAATGATCTCAAGAAAATTTGGGGGTCTCAAGTGTTGGAGGAGCCCCTGCGATGTCCCTCCTTTCTTTTTCTTCTGATTGGTGGGAAAGAAAGGTTCCCACCAGGCGATCCACTCAAAGAATCCCCCACTCCAAAGGCAAATAATATTTGTCGCTCAGGATTGAAATGAAGATCCTTGGTGCTTGTTTTCTCAAAGACCTTAAGTGGTAACGTCATCAGGGCCAGTCAAACCTGCGCTAGTAGTAACCTAGTTTGATGTGACCTAGTTTGGCTAATGAACCGCCTGTGAGAAAACAAGCAAGCTCAGAGACCCCCTCTATGAAATCAGGAACAGAATAATTCGGAGCCAAACACGCCCTTCCACTTCGCTCCTCAGGAAAGAGGAAGCCGAGAACCACCTTGATGCGCACAGACAAAAGATTTCTTATTAGCATCCCTTTGATTTTGATCCCGCCCAATCTTGTAGCATTCTGGCCAGAGGGGGTGGGGGGTGGGGGGAGAGACACCACTCTCAGCAACCAAGAGCATGTGCAGAACGCCATGCCTCCCTGATGGAGAGTTCCACAGAATTTTTAAGTCAACATATAAAAATAAAACAAACATAAATGAAAATAAAACAAAATGCACAACAATGCAAAAAACAGCTTTTGGGGCTGCCTGCTTTGTGTGGGAAATAACAGTGAAAACAGCAGGTCAGGATTATTGCAGAGACAAAGGGGCCTGTGGGATTGGCAGGCAGGCTCAGAGCGCAGGCCATTCATATTGCTTTTAATTGGTGGCCACCCAACCTTTCTGGCATGAGCCCATTGAGCTGGATGCTTTGGGCTTCCAAAACACGTCTGATTACTGGCAGTCCTCGATTTACGACCACAATTGAGCCCATCGTTTCTGTTGTTCAGAGAGACATTTGTTAAGCGAGTTTTGCTTAACATGTTTAGGACTTTTCTAGCCACCGTTGTTAAGTGAAATCACTGCAGTTGTTGAGTTAGTAACCCGGTCATTAAGGGAATCTGGCTTCCCCATTGACTTTGCTCATCAGAAGGTCGCAAAAGGGGAACACGTGTCCTGGGGACACTGCAAAGGTCATAAATATGAATCACCCAAATAATATGCAGAATCTTCCAGGTGAGCAATTATTGTCCATCTCAGCTTCCTCATGTCCAGGTAGTCCTCAACTTACAACGGCACTGAAAAAAAGGGACTTATGATCGATTTTTCATACTTACGACCGTTGTGGCGTCCCCATGATCACGTGATCAAAATTCAGACGGTTGGCAACTGGTTCATATTTATGACGGTTGCAGAGTCCCGGATGGAGTCGTGCGATCCCCTTTTGCAACCTTCTGACGAGCCAAGTCAAGGGGAAAGCCAGATTCACTTCATGACCACGTTACTAAATTAACGGCGCTGATTCACTTAACAAGAAAAGTTGTCAACTCACTTCATCACTGCCCTTACTTAGCAACAAACATTTTGGCTCGGTTGTGGTCACAAGTCAAGGACTCTCTATACTGGGCTAATTGGCTCACTCTTCTTACAGGCTTAACAATTTTATAATCAGGGCCTAACAAAGAAATGCACATCCTTAGATATGCATCTATACGTTAGATTCAAGTTTGCTGCAATTTTGTTTGGTTTCAGCTTCTTGGCATATGCAAATTGATGCGGTGCGGTTTGCAAGCCACAAGTTATGACTTAGTGGCATTCTAGACTCGGTTAAAGCTGGGTCGATCTCTGCAGGAAGAGATAATGATAAGGCACAACATGGTTTCTGCCTTTAGGCGATGTGTGCGACGGAGCAGAAGAATCCTGCTTTGTTATCCTGGCTTGAATCAGCAGAAATTTAGTTTCCAAAACATGGGAAGTCATTATTCTGTCTTCTGCTATGGCCAGAATCCATCACAGGTCCTCCTAATGATGCAATGTTTCCAGTGGTGGGATTCACCAGTTGGAACAACCGGTTCGCTTCACGCGTCCTCCAGAGGCCAGAAATGGGCCTGTTTCCGAACTTCCAGTACTTTCGGTAGGCCTGTTTTTTGCCGTCCCCAGGCTCTGGAGGCTCTCCTGGAGCCTCCAAGAGGGTGAAAATGGCCTCCCCAGGCGCCAGAGGCCCTCCAGTGACTGGAAACAGGCCCTTTCTGGACTTCCGGTAGGCCCGTTTTTCTCCTTCCCAGAACTTCCAGGCGTGTTCTGCACTTACCTGGCATCCAAAACGGGCCATGTGGGGACTCCTGGAGAGTCGGGGCGGAGTTGGTGGGGTCAGTCAGTCCTTGGAACAACCGGTTTGCCAAACCAGATTAAAATTAACATCTGATTCGCCGAACTGGCTGAATCCCACCCCTGAATGTTTCTCAACCTGAGCCATTTTAAGATGTGTGGACTTCAACTCCCAGAACACCCCAGGCAGCAAGGTATTCTGGGAGTTGAAGTCTTAGCGATCTTAAAATCGTTAAGATTAGGCAAACATTGTCTAATGTGTCCAAACTCCCACTTGAAGAAAGACTTAGAAAAATTGAAGCAGATTCAGAAGAGGGCAGTGTAGATCAATATTTCTGGACCTCAATGACTTTAAGATGCGTGGACTTCAACTCCCAGGATTCTCCAGCCAGCTTGGCTATCTGAGGAATTTTGGGAGTTGAAGTCCACGCATCTTAAAAGCTACTGAGGTTCAGAAGTGTTGATCTACATGGCTGGCTGGGGAATCCTGGGAGTTGAAGTCCACGATTGAGAAACACTGACATAGATAAGGAGAACAGTGGAAATTAAAAGCCATGAAAAAAAGTTTGGGAGGAGTAAAATTATGTAGCTCTGAGAAGAAAAGATGGACTTAACTCCCGAGAACATTCCTGAAGTGTCTGGAAGTTTAGTGCAAATTCAAGAGCTTATCTCTCTCATTCCAGACATGGAATAATGAAGTTAAAGGAAGATCCCAAAACATCAAGAACATTTCAATCTTTGGAAGCCACAAGCTCACAGAGATGGCAGGTTCTCCTTTGTTGGGTGCCTTCACACAACCCATTTGTCAGCAATGCTTTAATATGGATTTGTGAACTGAGTGACCTCGTGGTCCTCACCTCTAGCGTCTTATTTATGTGGAAAGTGCTCAACAAGTTGGAGAATCCTAGACTGTGTTCAGAAAAACCTTGCTTGAAGGAAACTGGTTTGTGTGAACTCAGTCAAATACTGGAACGGGAAGAATGCAGAAGCCAGCAATTCTTTCTGAAATAACTGACTTGAATGGACATCCATCTATGGAAAAAGCCATTTCTGTTTACTTCAGCATTACACAGCAGTATAATTTTGGGCAGAGATCAGAGTTAAGTTGCTGGCTTTTTTCCCACGGATGTTAAACAATCAAGAGTCATAATACTTTGCAGATCTATAAATCTGTGCAATATCTAAAGTTACCTATCCTCTGTTTTTCTTTTTGTTTTTTTTAATTTGATTTATATGCCGCCCTTCTCCGGAGACTCAGGGCGTCTTACAATGCGTTAAGCAATAGCCTTCATACTTTTGTATATTTATACAAAGTCAGCTTAATGCCCCCACAAACTGGGTCCTCAATTTACCTACCTTAGAAAGGGTGGAAGGCTGAGTCAACCTTGAGCCTGGTGAGATTCGAACTTCCAGTAATTGCAGACAGCTGGTGTTTAATTACAATGCTTTAGTCTGCTGAGCTATCCAGGCTCCTTTGAAATAAAAGAACATCATTTCCTCTCCCACTCTTGATATTGTACTGGCTGGGTAGTAATTTCACTAATATTTACCTCAGCAGCGCTTTTATTATTATTATTATTATTTTTTATTGAAAAAGTTTTACAATACAAGAATTTTTTCCATTTTCACCCCCCCTCCCCTATCCCCCCTCCCCAACCCCTCCCATCCTCCCTCAACTCCAACCCCTTCTCTCCCCACCCCCCCTGACTTCCGCTACAAGTTTAAAAAAAAAACCAGGTTTAGAACAAGGGAAAAAGAAAAGGATTATTAAATATTCAAATTCTAAATTAAACAAATTTCGAAAGAGGAAGAAAAAGAGAAAGAGAAGGAAGGAAAGGAAGAAAAAGAAAGGTAAAAGAAAACAGACATTAATATATTTCTAAAATAAACAATATTGTAGTAAATAAAAAAAAACCCTTAATAACCATTATAATTCTATCCTAACTACACCCCTTAACTAAAGAAAAGCCCCCAAAAACATAAAACATAAGAAATATATATGCATATATGATTATAATCATACAATTATATCATTAAGAAAATTATCTTTTGTTTAATTCATTTCTCAGTCTCTATAATCCAATTTTCAATCTTCTCTTCAACTTGATTGGAGTCAAACATATTTCCTCAGATAAATCCTGTATCAATAATCTTCATCTTGCCGCTGCCCCCATCAACAAAGTAAAACATTTCTCCACACAACCCCCCGAGTGACTTTGTATAAATAATATCCAACCACGAAGGTATTCACACCTCTAGGAAGATCCATTCAAACTAACTTGTGCTAAACCTAAAAATAGGCTTTCGCAGCCTTAACCAAACCTTGAAGAAAAAAAAGAAAAGAAAAAACCAACTAGAAGCTGCATTCCCAGATGTTCCTTTAAAATTCTTTCAAATCCTGCCACCCTTTGCAATTCAGTCCTTCGGGTTATAAAGTATTTTCAATTACATAGTCTTCTCCTAGATGAGTTCCGTAAAGAATATATAATTGGGTAACCAGTGATCGCTGCTAATTTTGCAGCAATCTATCAACACTCAGGATATCATGTCCAATCCAGGATAAACTACATAGTAAAATTTTTGTAATCCATTTTAATATATAAGTTTAATGTTAATCCAACTCAAAGTAAACTGATAACAAATTGTTATACGTCTTAAAAGATTTTTTATAATCCATTTTATCCAAATCTTTCAGTGCTTTCTAATTCAATATCAAACGATTCACGATGCTCCTTAAATTTATCATCTGTGGTTTCCAGTCGGATTTCCTCATTAACTTCTTCCTGTCGATTAGCATCACCCCCCATTTCTTGAAAAGTACTGGACCTCTGCTGCTGGTCATTTCGAAGTAAAACTTTATTTTTTGAATCTTCCTCCAGCAGTTCAAGGTCCTGTGATCCCCCTCCAAGATCATTGAGGTGTTCAATTTTCTCGTCAGAAAAATCCATAGTAGAATCCTCTGGACAACCACCAAATTCTCCTTTTACTTTTAACACACTTTGATTTTGTTCTTTCTGTTCACATTTTGTAGACTCTGTTTTGGATATTTTATTCTTGAGATATTCCGGTGCTCCCTTAAAAATATTTTGGTAAAAATATTCTGCTTTCTCTATAGTATTCAGACAATGTCTCACACCATGATATCTAAAAATTATACCAACTGGAAAATCCCATCTGAATGGGATATTACTTCTAGCAGCGCTTTTATTATTGTTGTTGTTGTAGTTTCTACAAATTAAACGTTGCTACCCAAAGTTTACGTGTGTTGTGGTTTATCAACAGCCTGCGGAGCTGGCAGTGGAGTTGGACAGTGAGGAGGCTGGGGAGGAACATGGGCCAGTCCTGGAGTCTGGGGAAGGCTCGGACGAGGGCTCTGCATCGGAGGCAGAGATAGGGCCAGGGCCAACTGGGAGTGATGCGTGGATTCCGGAGCCTCCAGAGCAGGGGTGAAATGCTCCCGGTTCGGACCGGATCACCCGATCCGGTAGCGATGGTGGCAGGTGGTTTGGAAAGCTGGTAGCAAAAATCCCTGCCCCCCCCCCATGCCCAGCTGAGCCGCACAATCATCAGAGGCTTTTTTTTTAGTTTTAAAAGCATTTTTCCTACAACTTCTGCCGAAAAAAATGCTTTTAAAATAAAACAAAAGCCTCTGATGATTGCACGGCTCAGCTGGGATCGTCAGAGCCTTTTCAAAGCATTTTTTTCTGCAACCTCTTCAGTAGAAGAGGTGGTTTAAAAAATGCTTTGAAAAGGCTCTGACGATCCCAGCTGTGTTCCTGATCGGCAGAGGCTTTTCAAAACTTTTTTTGCATTTATTTATTTATTATTTAAATTTTTATACTGCCCTTCTCCCGAGGAACTCAGGGCGGTGCACAGCCATAGTAAAACAACATATATCACACAATTTGCAGAAAAAATGCTTTGAAAAGTTAAAATAAAAAAGTTGGCCACGCCCGCCCAGTCACATTACCCACCCACCCCCATCAAGCCACGCCCACAGAACCGGTAATTACAAAGTTTACATTTCACCCCTGCTCCAGAGTCGGACATCAGAAAGGCAGAGGAACAGGAGGAGCCTGTTCCCAGTGCGTGCATGCGCAGAGCTGCCAGAAGGCAAGAAGAGTTAAAACAAAAGGGACGACTCGGGAGTAAGGTCTGGAGATGATGGCCCCTTCCATAAGGCTTAAAAGCGGAGCAAAGGCACGGGGGCCTTTGCAGGAAAGCAGCGTTGTTAATTCTGTTCCCAGTTGGCATCTCTGATTGATTCTGAACTCTGTGGGGCTTTGCCAAGTAGATCTCTGGCAGTGTGTCAAGGGAAATAAAGGTTGGTGATTATCAGCCTTATGGACTTTTTGCAACTAATTGGGACCCAGCTGTGAATGAACGTAATTCACAGCTGTTGCAATAAAAGAGGTTTTTGGGACTTCTCGTGTGTTTTCATGACTCAGGAAGCCGAGGTCACAACAATGTGTCCCCCATTTTGTGACCTTCTGACAAGCAAAGTTAACGGGGAAGCCAGGTTCACTTAACGACCCTTAAACTGCAATGATTCACGTAACAACTGTGACGAGAAAGGTGGTAAAATGGGGCAAAACTTACTTAACAACTCTCTTGCTTAGCAATTGTGGTCAGTGGTGGGTTTCACATTTATGTTACTACCGGTTCGCCCTGTGTGCGCACACTCCCTTCGTGTGCATGCGTGCCCGGTTAGCACCTGTGCCTGCCTCCTACCCATGCGCCCGGCCTTCCTCGCATGCATTTTGCTTGTGTGCATGTCTTTCACACATACGCATGGCCTCAAAAAGTGCCTAAATAGGATGGCATAGAGCCAGGGTGGTGAGCAGTGGGGACCCACCTGCAATTTCCTCTGAATACCACCTCTGATTGTGTTCCTATGTCAAGGACTGCTTGTAGATGTTTTCCTCATAAGTCAGGGGAGGATAGAAATTAAGATAGCTTTTTGGATATCCCTGAATTTTTCATGGCACTAAGTGAAAAGTTCCAAGAAGGTTAAAATAGCCAACCTTTGACAACAGGAATAATAATCATTTCATTGCTTCTAAATAAGAAGAAAATGTAGGAGAATTAGGGGGAACCTGCCACGTTTGATTAGAGCAGGAGTCTCCAACCTGGGCAACTTTAAGCCTGGAGGACTTCAACTCCCAGAATTCCCCAGCCAGCTTTGCTCTAGGATTGAAGTCTGCCAGGCGTAACGTTGCCAAGGTTGGAGACTCCTGCTCTATTCAAATGTGGCAGGTTCCCCCTAATTTCTCCTACATTTTTTTTTCTTATTTAGAAGCAATGGCTTCTAAATAACGGCCAAGTTTAACATTGCCAAGGTTGGAGACTCCTGGATTAGAGTTTGGGATTTGGGGATTCCTTCAAATTGGCAAACTCTGGAAAAGCGATGGAACCACTTTGCCCTCTAGTGTTGAAAATGTACAATTACAGCATCAAAAACTGAGTGGGAAGGAAGGAGGCAGGATAACAGAAAGTCTCTGATTTGCAACCACAATTGAGCCCGGAATTTATGTTGCTAAGTGAGAAATTTGTTAAGTGAACTTTGCCCCATTTTATGATAAATGCATGAATAATAAATAAATGCCAGACTTGAACTGCGCACCTTCCGCCGTGCTCTTAAGATCTTTTTATTTCACCAGGCGGGCCTGGCCTAATTTTCTCCCTTTTACTTCTTTTAATATGTAAATTTTAAATTGGTTTAAATGATGGGATTGTCTTAATTTGTCCGGCCAAATGATTTAATTCAATTTTATTCTGCATTTTAAATTTTGTATTTGTGTATTTTATTGTGTGGCTGTTCACCGCCCTGAGTCCTTCGGGAGTAGGGCAGTATACAAATGAAATGAAATGAAATGAAATGAAATGAACAATGAACAATGAGCCCTATCCAACAAAATGAAATTGAAGGTGGAGAAAAGCTAGGTTTTACATCTGGGCAGGAAAAATGACAAAAGGTACAAGTACAGATCAGATGAAACCTGGCTCAGAAACAGTGACTATGAGAGGGACCTTGGAGTCTTTGTAGATGATCACTTATTTATTATTTTATTTTATTTTATTTTATTTTATTTTATTTTATTTTATTTTATTTTATTTTATTTTATTTTATTTTATTTATTGGTTCGATTTATATGCCGCCCTTCTCCGGAGACTCAGGGCGGCTTACAATGCGTTAAGCAATAGCCTTCATACTTTTGTATATACCTGCTTAGTAGGGCTTTCGCCCCCATCCCCTCCAAGCGGTGTTCTTTTTTATACAAAGTCAGGTTATTACCCCCACAATCCGGGTCCTCCTTTTACCTACCTCGGAAGGATGGAAGGCTGAGTCAACCTTGAGCCTGGTGAGATTCGAACTTGCAGTAATTGCAGGCAGCTGGCATCTAAGTGCTACTTAGCGCTTTAGTCCACTGCTCCACCAGGCTCCTTAAACATAAGCCAATAGCAGCTAAAAAAGCTAATGCAATCCTGGGTTGTATAAACAGGCATAGAATCAAAATCACGTGAAGTCTTAGTACCGCTTTATAAATCCTTAGTAAGGCCACACCTGGAATCCTGCATCCAGTTTTGGTCACCCCGTGACAAAAAAAGATGTTGAGACTTTGGAAAAGGTGCAAACTTAAGATGATTAAAAGGCCCGGGGACGAAAACATCTGAAGAACGGTTGCAGGAATTGGGTTTGGGGGTCTAGAGAAAAGAAGGACTGGGGGGGGACATGACAGCAGTATTCCAATATTTATTTGAGGGGCTACCACAAAAAAGAGGGGCTCAATCTATTCTACAAAGCAACAGGAGGCAAGATGAAAAACAATGGATGGAAACTAACCAAGGAGAGAAGCAACTTGGAATTGAGAAGGAACTTCCTAACATTGAGGACATTTAATCAGTGGAACGGCTTGCCACCAGAAATTCTGGACATTCCATCACTGGAGGATGTTAAGGACAGCCACTTGTCTGAAATGGTGTAGGATCTTTCAGCTCTATTCTGATTTGTTAAGTGAATCACTGCAGTTGTTATATTAGTAACACGGTTGCTTGTCAGAAGCTCACAAAAGGGTTAGGGTTAGGCCTCCTGGAATACTGCAACCGTCCTAAGTACATGCCAGTTGCCGAGCACCTGAATTCTGATCACGGGGCTGTGGGGATGCTGCAATGGTCATAAGTGAGGGAAAGTGTGAGGACGCCTTTTTCAGTGCTGGTGTAACTTTGCCCATTCACTAAATGAATGGCTGTAAATCGAGGGCTACCTGTGGTACTTTATGGTTCCCAATCTGGCACCCAGTAAATGGGTGAAACTATAAATCCCATTCTGTCCAGCTAGCGAGGCTATGCTCTTTACCCAGTTTGTGTCCAATACAGACAGTCCTCAACGTATGACTGTAATTGAGCCCAGAATGATGGTTGTAAGTCATTAAGTGGGTCGTCACGTAATTGACTTGATTATATGGCATTTTTGTGGAGGATATTTAGTGAATCTGGCAGGCACTGAGCAAATACCATAGTCATTAAATGAATCCATTGTCTACCATGGGGCATTTTTTTTTGCAGAAACTGTAAATAAATACCAGTTTCCAGCAAAGATACATAATAAATATCATAGTCATGTGTCTGTGGGACTCCATGCCAGAAATCCTATTTTTTTCCCCCTGAAGACCAGAAAAATCCTTAAAGGTTGAGTAAGTCATTTGGAGTTTCTTTTTTCTCCCCGCCTACCCTTTCTCTTGGAAAATAAGTCACTTTGAACTGTAATTCAGCTTCAAAAAAAAAGGAAAAAAAAGTGCACGCAAATCCAGGTAGTCCTCGACTTACAACCACAACAGAGCCCAACATTTCTGTTACTCAGTGAGACACTGGTGAAGCGAGCGTTGCCCCATTTTATGACCTTTTCTTGCCACAGTTGTTCAGTGAATCACTGCAGTGGATAAAGTTAGTGATGCGGTTGTTAAGCGAATTTGGCTTCCCCCGTGGACTTTGCTTGTCAGACGGTCGCAAAAGGGGATCACGCGACCCCCGGCGGACACCGCAGCCATCATAAAAACGAGTCAGTTGACATTCGTCTGAATTTTGATCACATGACCGCAGGAATGCTGCAATGGTCGCGAGTGTGAAAAACGGTCGTAAGTCCCTTTTATCAGTGATGCTGCTAACCTCTGGTTAAGTTAAAGACTAAGTTAACTTTGTCTGAAGTTCACGCTCATTTCTGCCCCCCCCCCATGTCAGTTAAATCTTGGCCAGCTAAAGTTGGCTAGCACAATGCCTTTTTAAAACTTTGCTCTTTATTCGAAGGACTACTGTTCACACGGCGATATTGGTAACGAACACCAGCAAACTCCAAAGCTGACATGCTAAACGAAAATGACAGATATAGATATATATATATTTTTGCAAATCTTAAAAGAGGCGAGCTTTTTAGCAGCTCCGACCAGCCAAAAAGGTTCTCTTAAAACTAACCAAACGGTGAGTTTTTGCCCTGTTGAAATTCTTCCTGCCGGCTGAAAATGGCCCATTGTGAGAATGCCCTGAAGAAGGATTTTTGTTCAAGTCAACTTCTGAGTTGGCGGATATCCAGGGGTGAAACCCAGCAGGTTCTGGAGAACCGGTAGTGGAAATTTTGAGCAGTTCGGAGAACTGGCAAATACCACCTCTGGCTGGCCCCAGAGTGGGGTGGGAATGGAGATTTTGCAATATCCTTCCTCCTGGAGTGCGGTGGGAATGGAGATTTTGCAATATCCTTCCCCCTGGAGTGGGGTGGAAATGGAGATTTTGCAGTATCCTTCCCCCAGGAGTGGGGTGGGAATGGGGATTTTGCAGTATCCTTCCCGCTGGAGTGGAGTGGGAATGGGGATTTTGCAGTATCCTTCCCCCAGGAGTGGGGTGGGAATGGGGATTTTGCAGTATCCTCCCTGGAGTGGGGTGGGAACGGAGATTTTGCAATATCCTTCCCCCTGGAGTGGGGTGGGAATGGAGATTTTGCAGTATCCTTCCCGCTGGAGTGGGGTGGGAATGGGGATTTGCAATATCCTTCCCGCTGGAGTGGGATGGGAATGGAGATTTTGCAGTATCCTTCCCTCAGGAGTGGGGTGGGAATGGGGATTTTGCAGTATCCTTACCCCAGGAGTGGGATGGGAATGGAGTTTTTGCAGTATCCTTCCCCCTGGAGTGAGGTGGGAATGGAGATTTTGAAATATCCTTCCCCCTGGAGTGGGGTGGAAATGGAGATTTTGCAGTATCCTTCCCCCAGGAGTGGGGTGGGAATGGGGATTTTGCAGTATCCTTCCCCCTGGAGTGGGGTGGAAATGGAGATTTTGCAATATCCTTCCCCCAGGAGTAGGGTGGGAATGGAGATTCTTGCCCTGCCATGCCCACCAAGCCACGCCTACAGAACCAGTAGTAAAAAAAAATTGGGATTTCACCACTGCTAAGAACTAAAGTCTTACGAGATCTGTTTGGCAGTGAGTTTAGGGCAGCGATGGGTTGCTGCTGGTTCTCCCCGGTTCGGGGGAGCCGGTAGCGGAAATGTTGATGTGAGAGCAAACCGGTTTGCTCCTACTGCCAGCTGGGCCCTCTTGCCCCCCCCCCCCCGCTGCAGTATTCCTACCTTTATTCCTTCGTTTTTAGCCCAACTGAAAGGCACGGCCGAGCGGATTGCCCTGCCTCAGCTTAAATCAATGCGTGTGAGCGAAGCGAACCGGTGGTAACACCGGTTAGAACCCACTATTGGTTTAGGGGTGTGACTTCTCCACAGAGTGAAGCTCTCCTCCATCCCTGGTCACCAGACTAACCAAGAGTGGGAATTCACCCACGGATCCAATGGTTGCCCTTTTATAGGACGCGACATCTAATAGTGTTTCGTAGGTCAAATTCTGAACCCAGAATTGTTGCTTAAAGGGCGATTCGGGGCGTGTTTTGGCCAGATCCCAGCAACTGGACCAGATACAAGGAGGAGCGCTCCAGGTTTCGCCTGGTCCTTGGCTGCTTTTGATCACCAACACCCGGGAGTATTCCACCTCATTCCAAGTGGACAGAGGTTTCTGGAGCTGCTGGTCTTCGGGTTCCTGTGATGATGCTGTCCCGTTTTTGGTCACGGAGACGACCTTCTGCAAAGCCTTGGGAGACTCCACCGGCCATGGCAGCTTTCCCAGGAAGAGTTCCGGATCTGCATCCTCAGGTTGAGAAGGAAACACCTGGATGAGGTCACTGATGGTCACGCCAAGGTAAGCCTGGCTCCATTTCTCATTGCCATGAGAAGTGAAGTCCTAAGGGATGGGGATTGGTGAGAAGAGGAGGGGAGGGGAGAGGGGGGAGAGAAGAAAGAGAGGAGAGGAGAGGAGAGAGAGGCAAGGAGAAGAGAGGAGGGAAGGGAAGGGAAGGGAAGGGAAAGGAAGGAAGAGAGGAGAGGAGAGGAGAGGAGAGGAGAGAGAATGGAAGGGAAGGGAAGGGAAAGGAAAGGAAAGGAAAGGAAAGGAAAGGAAAGGAAAGGAAGAGAGGAGAGGAGAGGAGAGGAGAGGAGAGGAGAGGAGGAGAGAAAATGGAAGGGAAGGGAAAGGAAAGGAAGAGAGAAGAGGAGAGGAGAGGAGAGGAGAAGATCATGTTTAAAGTAGATGTACAGATAATCCCACAATTGATTCCAAAATTTCTGTTGTTAAGTGAGACATTTGTTAAGTGAGTTTTGCCCCATTTTTACAACTTTTCTTGCCACAGTTATTAAGCGAATCACTGCAGTTGATAAGTTAGTTACATGGTTGAAAAGTTATGAAGACGCCAAAGGGAATCATAGCACCTGGGACGCTGTAATGGTCATAAGTGTGAACCAGTTGCCAAGCATCCAAATGCAAATCATGTGACCATGGGAATGCTGCAAGTCATTGGTGTGAAAAACGGTCCTAAGTCACTTTTTTCAGTGCCATTGTAATTTTGAAACGGTCACTAAATGAACTGTTGTAAGTTGAGGACAGCCTGTATCTGCACCAACAACGAATACAGCTAGTCCTCAACTTACGACCACAATTGAGGCCAACATTTCTGCCGCTAAGCGAGACAATTGTTTAAGAGAGCTTTGCCCCATTTTACGATCTTTATTGCTACATTTGTTAAGTGAATCATCACAGTTATTAAATTAGTAACATGGTTGTTAAGTGAATCTGGTTTCCCCGTTGACTTTGCTCATCAGAAGGTCACAAAAGCTGATTACGAGTAGTCCTCAACTTACAACAGCTCGATGAGTGCCTGTCCAAAATTACAATGGCACCAAAAAAAGAGAGTCGTGACAATTTTTCACACTTACGACCTTTGCAGCATCCTCTAGTCACGTGATCATAATTCAGTCGCTTGGTAACTGACTCATATTTATGACGGTTGCAGTCTCACGTGATCCCCTTTTGCGACCTTCTGACAAGCAAAGTCAATGGGGAAGCCAGATTCACTTAACGACCGTGTTCGTAACCTAACAACGGCAGGGACTCACTTAACAACAGGGGCAAGAAAAATCGTAAACAAGTCAAAATGTCACTGAACAACTGTTGCGCTTAAGCAATGAAAATGTTGGGCTCATCGGTGGTCATAAGTTGAGGACTATCTGTACATGACCCCGGGACACTGCAACCATCATAAATACATGCTGTTTGCCAAGCATCTGAATTTTGATCATGTAACCAGTGATGGGATTCACCGGTTGTAACAACTGGTTTGCTTTGCACACCCTCCGGAGGCCGGAAATGGGCCCTTTTCCGGACTTCCAGTAGTTCTGGTACGCCCGTTTTTTGCCCTTCCCAGGCTCCAGAGGCTTTCCTGGAGCCTCCAGGAGGGTGAAAACGGCTTCTCCTGGGCACCGGAGACCCTCCAGAGGCTGGAAAGGGCCCTGTTTCCAGACTTCCAGTAGGCCCTTTGTTCACCCTCCCAGAGCCTTGGTGTGCATCCTGCACTTACTCGGCATCCAAAATGGGCCGCGTGGAGACTCCGGGGGGTGGGCAGGGTCAGCCAATCCTTGGAACAACCGGTTCGGCGAACCAGATTAAAATCAACATCCAGTTTACCAGAATTGGTCCGAACCGACTGAATCCCACCACTGCATGTAACCATGGCAATGCTACACTAGTTGGAAGCGTGAAAAATGATCATACATCCCTTTTTTGGATGCCACTATAACTTCAAACGGTGGCTGTCAGTCAAGGACTCCCTATAATTTTCCACCTGATGGATGGACCTGGATGAACATTGTCTCTCGTTGTTAAGAGAGGTGATGGTTTTGGGGTCATCCAGCCAAACTGACACCATCCCTGGATCAAGGTTGGCAAGCTCAGGCCATGATCTTAATGTGATGGAATTTCTTAAAGAAAACTGAGCATGCCCAGTAGCTGTAGAATTGGGGAAGCAGAAAAACATGCTGGCTGAGGCATTCTGGGAGTTGAGGAATTTTGAAGTCCAGAAATGACTCCTGAGGCATTCTGGGAGTTGAAGTCCACAAATGCCAATTGAGGAATTTTGAAGTCCAGAAATGATGCCTGAGGCATTCTGGGAGTTGAAGTCCACAAATGCCAGTTGAGGAATTTTGAAGTCCAGAAATGATGCCTGAGGCATTCTGGGAGTTGAAGTCCACAAATGCCAGCTGAGGCATGAAGTCCACAAATACCAGCTGAGGAATTCTGGGAGTTGAAGTCCACAAATGCCAGCTGAGGAATTTTGAAGTCCACAAATACCAGCTGAGGAATTCTGGGAGTTGAAGTCCACAAATGCCAGCTGAGGCATGAAATCCACAAATATCAGCTTAGGAATTCTGGGAGTTGAAGTCCACAAATGTCAGCTGAGGCTTTGTGGGAGTTGAAGTCTACCCATTTTAAAATTACATTCCGGGTTGTCTTTTTTCCTGGGGAAAATACCCAGCTGCCCATTCCCCTGAGGCTCACTTACCAGGCACATGTTCTGTGGTATCCAAGTAGCCAAATTGCTTTTTCTTGGATCTGGAATCTGTGGCCATAGATACTTCCGAAGTCTGAAAATTAAACGGAAAACCACAGCCTGTAAATAATAAGAACTCAGCAATCCTTTTGCGTTTTGTAAAAACAGCAAGAAGCTCTCAGTTATCCGTTTGAAAAATGAAACAAAATGAGTTTCAAAAGAACCAAGATGATATTTTGAGAGACCAAGATACAGCAGTGTTGTCAATGCCTTAGTCTTTCTTCTACAGGTAGCCCTCGACTTATGACCGCTTGCTTAGCAACCGTTCAAAGTGATCGTACATACTTATTTTTAAAAAAGCCAACACAGTTCTAGGCTGCATCAACAGAGGGAGAGAATCAAGATCACGTGAAGTGTTTATAAGGCCTTGGTAAGGCCACACTTGGAATATGGCATCCAGTTTTGATCACCACAATGTAAAAAAGATGTGGAGACTCTAGAAAGAGTGCAGAAAAGAGTAACAAAAGTGATTAGGGGATTGGAGGCTAAAACATATGAAGAAGGGTTGCTGGAATTGGGTATGTTCAGTTTAATGAAAAGAAGGACTAGGGGAGACATGATAGCAATGTTCCAATATCTCAGAGGTTGTCACAAAGAAGAGGGAGTCAAGCTATCCTCCAAAGCCCCTGAGGGGAGGACAAGAAGCAATGGGTGGAAACTAATCAAGGAGAGAAGCAACCAAGAACTAAGGAGAAATTTCCTGAGAGTTGGAACAATTAATCAGTGGAACAACTTGCCTCCAGAAGTTGTGAATGCTCCAACACTGGAAGTTTTTAAGAAGAGACTGGACAGCCATTTGTCTGCAGGGGGTTGGACTAGAAGACCTCCAAGGTCCCTTCCAACTCTTTTATTCTATTCTATCCTATCAAATCTTTTGTCCACAATGGTACTTAATGGTATGACTTTTAACTATAGCAGTTTTACAATAACAATTTACAGATTAAAAATGAGTCCCCTAAGTGAGGTTTTGAGGATGCTTATGGTTGCATTTTCTCACATGGGCTCCTTATAAAAGGATTGGATTACGACTCCCATCTTCCCCAGGTGGGTGAGGAAAATTGGAGTTCAGCCAATGAGTAGAAATGGGCTTGTTATCTGTAGTCCTCGATTTACAGCCATTCATTTAGTCCTCAATTTACAGCCATTTGTTTAGTGACCGTTCAAAGTGACTTAGGAAAAAAAGTGACTTATGACCGATTTTCACACCTACGACCATCCCCATGGTCATGTGATCAAAATTTGGGTGTTTTTTTTTTTTTTAGTAAGTGGCATGTATTTATGACGGTTGCACCATCCTGTATCCTGTGATTTTGCAATCTTCTGACACATTCCCTTAATAACCGGGTTACTAACTTTACAAGTGCAGCGATTTATTTAACGACTGTGGCAAGAAAGGGCGTAAAATGGGTCAGAGTTCACTGAAGAACTATCACGCTTAGCGACAAAAATTTCGGGGTCAATTGCGGTCATAATTGCGCTTCCCATCAGCACATCCTTTGAAGAGAAACATGAACTGCTGATAAGATTTATAAAGAAAATGTCCTTTTTATAATCTGCTTCTGTTCCTATTTAAAAATCTTTTGCTTGTGCTTTCCGGGTTATCGAACATCTCCTCCAGAAATTCATTAACGGTTCTGTTTATAGCAATTTTCGGGCCAATTTTCTCTTTCTTTTCTGTTTCTTCTCCTCCTCCCCTTCCCATTTTCTGAGGTCATGTTGTTGACCATTTAACCCTGTTGCATAGATTTGCAGCTTTCATCCAACTCTTTCCCCCTTCCAAATAATGATTTTGCACTATTTTTGGAAATATTAAGAAACACGAATAAGTCAATAGGCTTCGTACACAGGTTTAAATCCTTCTAACCCTTCACTCCAGTCTTCTTTAAAAGAGCTGAAATTATTGTCTAATCCTATCCTAGGCATGTTAAGTTTTCTGCTCTGTGGCGGGAGGGGGGGGGTACTTGAAATATCACCCCGGTTTTTTTTTAAAAAAAGAAAGATATACATACAGGCTGCAAGTGCATTTTGTCCTAATATATTTTTGTTATATATTTGTGCCGGTTCCCAATTCTTGAATCCTAAAAAGAAGTCAATGCAGAATCTGCAGATACGAATTTGAGCACATTACAAAATTTTTCCTTGGTAGCGCCATCCACAAAGAGAAGGATCCCGCCTCCGAACCCAATAAGCCCCACCCCCTGACTCCTCGCTTTCTCCTGTTAAAGATCTACTTGATGAATAGATGATGATAGGTAGGTTATAGATAGAGACAGAGTTGATAGATGTTAGATAGATAGATATGTAGATGATATAGAAGATGAAATACAGATGATAAATAGATACTGTACATGATAGATAATAGAAACAATGATAGATGAAAAAGATATATATAAATAGATAGACTGATAGATTAGATGATAGATGATAGATACATGAGAGAGATGGACATGACATGGATAGATAGATGATAGATAGATAGATGATAGATAGATAGATAGATAGATAGATAGATAGATAGATAGATAGATAGGCGGGTGGATGGATGGATGGGCAGATGGATAGGCAGAGAGGCAGGCAGGCAGAAAGATAGATAGATGAGAAAGAAAGAGAAATGATAGAAATGGATGGATGGATGGGCAGGCAGGCAGGCGGATGGATGGATGGACAGATGGACAGACGGACAGACGGACAGACGGACAGACGGACAGACAGACAGAGAGGCAAGCAGGCAGGCAGGCAGATAGATAGATAGAAAGAGAGATGATAAAGATGGATGGATGGATAGATAGGCGGGTGGAGTGGATGGATGGATAGGCGGACGGACGGACAGGCAGGCAGATAGATAGATAGATAGATAAGAGAGAAAGAGATGGATGGATGGATGGATGGGCAGGTGGGCGGACGGACAGACAGCGGGCAGGCAGGCAGACAGATAGATAAATGAGAGAGAAAGAGAGAGAGATGATAGAGATAGATAGATAGATGGGCAGACAGGCAGACATAGGGAATGACAATGATAAATTGAAAACACAGTACTTATTGACATACGATCGATGTCTGGAAACGCAGACCAGAGTTCCTGCAAGGAGAATGATGAACCCTATGCAAAAAACTGAGATCAGGATTTCAATTTCCCCGTAGTCTGGATTAAAAGAGAAAAGAAGATTTTAGGCGAAAGGATTTCAACAACTCACTTTTTTTTTTTTAAAAAAAAAGGTACATTCATACAACACACTCAAACCAGGCTAAAATAGAGATGGTTGGATTGTTGTCTCAGCAGGCTATGTGAACAGACCCACTGTTACGCCATCATTGGGTTGCAGATGATGGATGTTTGACAATTCAGGTTTGTTTATCTGGCTTGGGGTAAAATGTTTTGTGTGAATGTCACCAAGCTGGAGGATTGTAGAGTGGCCAGAAAAATTGTTTCTGGCTCATTCTTAGATTGCCATTTTGTGCAGTGTTTCCCAATCTTGGCAACTTTAAAATATGTGGACTCCAACTCCCAGAATTGATTTGTCTGTCTGTCTATTTATTTATCTTGCTTATCTATCTGTCTTACCTATCTGTCATCTATGCCTGCCTGCCTGCCTGCCTATATCTATCTATCTATCTATCTATCTATCTATCTATCTATCTATCTATCTATCTATCTATCTATCGATCTAATCTCTACCTACCTACCTACCATCTTATCTGTCATCTATGCCTGCCTGCCTATGTCTGTCTGTCTGTCTGTCTGTCTGTCTGTCTATCTATCTATCTATCTATCTATCTATCTATCTATCTATCTATCTATCTATCTATCTATCTGTCATCTATCTCCCTGTCTGTATATCTGTCTGTCTGTCTATTTATCTTTCTTATCTATGTCTTATCTGTCATCTATGTCTGCCTGCCTATATCTATCTATCTGTCTGTCTGTCTGTCTGTCTACCTATCATCTTATCTGTCATCTATGCCTGCCTGCCTATGTCTGTCTGTCTGTCCGTCCATCCATCCATCCATCCTGTCATCTATGCCTGCCTGCCTGCCTACCTGTCTATCCATACATCTATCTATCCATACCTATCTATCATCTATCTATATCTATCTATTTGTCTGCCTATTTATCTGATTTATAGAGCTGCCCATGTCATATATATATAACTCTGCGGGCTTGCAGACACATTATAAACATGTTCTCCAGATCATATTAAGTACCAGGCTGTAACTCAGGGGGCCACGTGTGTCCACCACTCGCACAAATGGAGCTGTGTGTGCTCGCCCACTGAGCGCGTAAATGGACCTGTGCTTGTGGCCCCCCACCCATCCCCCACCGCTTCTAGAGCTCAGTTCTGAATGGGCCATGGTCCGGTAGGGAGCCACAGCCCTGGGGTTGGGGACCCTTGACATAAAGGATGCATTTATGGTCTTGAACCATGGTTTATCCAGCCTGTATGCAACAATCCTTACCGTAGTACTTGGTGCGGATAGACAGCATGGATCCTCTGGTGTTTCCACCTTCATTGGCTGTCACCATGTACACCCTCACGGTTGTGCCGGGCGCCAAGCCGTTGATGACGTAGCGATGCACCAAGCCATTGAGCACCACGGCCCCTAGAAAAGAAGAAGCAGGGAGAGGCCAGACCGAGAGTTGCAAAGACTCCGTTGACTTTGGCACTTCGGGCCTTTTACACAGACAGTCCTCGACTTACGACCACCACGTAGGCCAAAATTTCCACCGCTAAGCGAGACAGGTGGTTCCGCGAGTTTCACCCCATTTTACAAGCTTTTCTGCCACTAAGTGAATCACTGCAACAGTTAGGCTAGTAACGACGGTTTTAAAGCGAATCCGACTCCCCCTATTGATTTTGCATGTCAAAAAGTCGCAAAATGGAGATCGTGTGGCTCCGGGAACACTGCAACTAATGTAGCTGAAGCAGGATCTTATAGATGACCACTGGATAACTTTCTATTCACTATATTCTAAAAGCAACTATATTCTGAAAGCAGGATATACATCCGGTTAGAAAATGTACAAGTTCAGCTTAAAATCTTTTGATACTCTAAGCGGCCCCCTAACTTGTCAGAAGAAAAGGAGCATCCTAATGAAATATAGTTAAAGGTGATTAGGCCAAAAATAACCACCTGGGCGGGAAGTTATTTATCACAGAATAATTGTTTGGCAAGGATAATGTAAAACTTTAGTAATAAGGAAATGTCAATTAAATATAACAGATGTATATTAACCATATATGGAAAGTTGCTGTGTTAGCAGAATCCTTTGTTTGAAACAGTATAAAACTATGGTCTCAGAATTATCAAATTGTTTGGATTCGTAGGTACATAAACCTCTCTGAACCTATTGCGCAATAAACTCTCTCTCTCTGGCTGACCTAGGGATGTTGTTTGGTCACTTCATTCCATAACACAACCGTCATAAATACCGTGTTTCCCTGAAAATAAGACATCCCCTGATAATAAGCCCAATTGGCCTTTTAAGCCCATCCCAAAATAAACCCCCTGAAAATAAGCCTTCCCCGAAAATATTTAAACGCATGCACAGCCGGTCCCTGCCATTTCCCCTGGTTAGGGTTAGGGAGACAGCTGGAAATCAGGTAAGATGGCAAGAGGAGTTCCAAAATAATAAGATCTCCCCGAAAATAAGGCCAAGTGCTTATTTCAGGGTTCAAAAGATATAAGACAGGGTCTTATTTTCAAGGAAACACGGTACGAGTCAGATGCCAAGCATGTGAATTTTAATCATGTATCCGTAGGGATGCTGCAAAAGTCGTAAGAGTAAAAAACCGGTCCTAAGTCACTTTTTTCAGTTGTAACTTGGTCACTAAATGAACTGTTGTAAATCGAGGACCACCTGGGTTTAGGTCACCCTTTTGGGTGCAGGTTTCAAGAATGAACTGCGGTCTGGCAGTGAAGGTGCTGGATTAGAAGTGAGGTGTGTGAGAGAAAGACCTTGAGAGACGGGGCAAAGTAGTGTGGTCAGAGAAGCGAGGACGTAGCCCAGACCTGCATAACGGATGGGAAAAGAGGCTGAGAAGGGACACCCCCCCCTTTTTTTTGGGCTGTAAAAGGAGACAGTGGGGATATTTGCATTGCAGGCTTGCAAGAATCTGTTGATGGAGCTTTACAATAGAGTAGACTTAGCTTATCTAGGTGGAGTTAGCTCGCCCCCTGTTGGCACCAGAAGGCAGGACATGAAACAACGGACGGAAACTAATCAAGGAGAAAAGCAATTAAAATTAAGGAGAAACTTCCTAACAGTGAGGACAATTAACCAGTGGAGCAGTTTGCTTCCAGAAGTTGTGGGTGCTCCAATGCTGTGATTTTTTTTAAAAAAAAGAGACAGGACAACCGTTTGTCTGAAATGGAATAGGATCTCCTGCTTGAATGGGGGCGGTATCTAGAAGACCACCAAGGTCCCTTCAAGCTCTCTTCTGATTCTGGATAACGTGTGAATGGGAACCAAACAGACAAGCAGTCTTAAGCAGCCAAACAACTACTCTGTGTTAACACTGTGCTCTCCTGTTCTGCCCCAGCTACGGACCCCAAAGAATGCAGCACACACAAAGTCTGTACAAACCTTAGTTTATTAAATTAAATCAGGTTTTTTTTTCAAACAAAAGCTGTTAATTAACTTTCTTAACAGCCTGCAAGAATCCAAAGAATAAATAATCTTAATCTTACTATGGTTGGCAGAAAGCTCAGAAGCAATTTGCAGAGAACTAAGTTCAAGGCGCGAAGGAGAGTAAACAAAGTTGTTCCCTGCAAATTGCTTCAGTCGGCGTTCCTCCTTAAATAGGCTAAGGGAGTGGCCAAGTAGCCCCAAGCCTTACTCTCGAGGAGACCTCCTCCTGAGAAGCCACTCCTGCCTTTGGCCGCTCTGCATGCCCGTGCATCGAGAAGAGGCTCCTCCTCTTCGTCCTCTTCACGTAAGGGAGCTTCTGGAGGTTCTGAAGGCCCTGGCTGAATCCCCACATCTCCAGCCTTATTGTCCGACTTGAGTGCCAGCTGCACAGGCTGCTGGCGCAGCACCACACCAGCCTCCTCGCTGTCCAAATCAGCCACCAGCTGCACAGGCCGCATACGGGCCACAACATCTCCTGGCTAATGTACCATCGCTATATGCTAGATCGCTCAATCAATTCGATCAGTCAATCAATCAAACTAGTCGTGGTTTTTGGCTAGTTCAGCATTTCCCCAACATTTTCAACAGTTCCCAACATTTTCATCCTGGCAGCCTGGGCTGGTGTGGCGTGTTGGGGTGTTTGTGTGTGTGAGTAGCAGGCTTCCATTAGTGTAAACAGTGAATACGTCTGCCCTACATTCGTGCGAATAACAGAATAACAGAGTTGGAAGTGACCTTAGAAGTCATCTTAGAAGTCATTTCTGCTCAGGCAGAAAACCCTATACTATTTTAGACAAATGGTTGCCGAATCTCTTTTAAAAATCTTCAGTGATGGAACTACCACAATTTCTGGATGCAATAAATAATAATAATGAAATTCATGGCAAAGGTGGATAGATTGCCGACTTCCATAGGTTCAAGAAAGTTTGCCTCCCACTTTTTCGAGGGGTGGGGAAATCATTGTGTGCATGTACCGCGTTTCCCCGAAAATAAGACCTGGTTTTGTATTTTGGGGGGGGGGCTACAAAATAAGCACTAGGGCTTATTTTTGGGGAAATACGATTTCGGAGTAATGTTTCCTTCGGTTGGCGCATTCTGGGGCTGCGCAGCTGGCTGCGGGAGAATCATCTTCATGCAGTGGCACTGGCAGCAGATGGAGGCAGAGGCACCGGGTGGAAGGTAGGTTGCAGGAAAGCCGAGAGATGCAAAGATGAGCCTCCCTCATCCACCCGCCCCCCCATTCCAGCCCACTGACTCTCGGCTTTCCGGCGGCCTGTGTAGCACATCCAGATCACGTGCCTCCCCTGCGCTGTGTGAGCTGTGATTCGCTGCCTCCTGTGCTGGCCACGCCTACCCCTCTTCGCTAGTGGTTATTTTTGGGGTAGGGCTTATATTAGGCACACACTTAAAAAAATCAGGCTAGGGCTTATTTTCGGGAAAACATGGTAAATGTTTGTGCCTTGCCTTCCACATTCTGCCCCTTACCTCTTTCCCATCATGTTCGTGGTTGAACTCGAGATGGGCAGCACATAAATTGAACTCGAGATGGGCAGCACATAAATTTACTAAAGAAATAAAACGATGAGAGGGATAGAATTACAGGAGCCCCACAATTTGTCTCAATGGATTTCTGAGACCTTCAAGAGCATCCCTCCTAGATTCAAAAGCTGGAACTCTCCTCCGAATGATCTAGTTAGCAACTTGAAGATGGGTGGACTTCAAAGTCCCAGAATTCCCCAGGCAGCAAAGAATTCTGGGAGTTGAAGTCCCCGCATCTTCAAACTGCCAAGATTGAGAAACACTTGATTCTAGAGGCTTAAAAAACCCACAAAAAAGTAAGAGAAAAGTTTCTGAAAGAATTAAATGCAACCTCTACTTCAACCCCAGGTGCTTTCCTGAGGCCGCCTTGCAAATTTCAAACCTAACTCTTTGCTGAGAAGCATAAGGTTTCTCCTTACGATAGTCATCCTTCTTCTCTTCCTTGTAGTAAAGGGTGTAATTCTGGATCTCGCCACCCCTTTCTTCCAAAGGGAGCCTCTCCCACTGCAGCTCCACCCAAGATTTCCAAACTTGAGTGGGATACAAAGCTGGGGCCCGAAGTGGCGCTGGAAAATAGAAAGGAGAGATCTAGGCATCAACCTTGCCCCCAAAAGTGGCAGAAGAGCATAACTCCAGAATAGGATGCCAATCACTTAGGTCTTTTAATAGAAATATCACTTCATCCAGAGAAGAGCAACAAAGATGATTAGGTGACTGGAAGATAAAACATATGAAGAACGGTTGCAGGAACTGGGCATGGCTAGTTTAATGAAAAGAAGGACTAGGGGAGACATGATAGCAGTCTTCTAATATCTCAGGGGTTGCCACAAAGAAGAGGGAGTCCAGCTATTCTCCAAAGCATCTGAAGGCAAGACCAGAAACAATGGATGGAAACTAATCAAAGAGAGAAGCAACTTAGAACTAAGGAGAAATTTCCTGACAGTGAGAACAATTAATCAGTGGAACAACTTGCCTCCAGAAGTTGTGAAAGCTCCAACATTGTAAGTTTTTAAAAAGAGGTTGGATAACCATTTCTCTGAAGTGGTGTAGGGTTTCCTGCCTAAGTAAGCAAGGGGTTGGATTAGAAGACCTCCAAGGTCTTCTAACCCTAACCCTAACCCTAACCCTAACCCTAACCCTAACCCTAACCCTAACCCTAACCCCTCAAATTTTGTTAAGTTATTATCCCCTCCCACCTCACCCTTAATCCCTACGTTTCTTGCTTGCTGACTCAACAGCCTCTCCATTGAAGAAATCCATACGGGAGCATGACCTTGGAAGACAGAGGGCGAGATGCTGCTGAAGTGGAATGCAGTCTGGATTCCCAGAAGGGAGGGGCTGCATTCCACAGGAAGAAGAGGGAGTGAATATAAAATATAGATAAAGAGTTGGAAAGGACCTTGGAGGTCTTCTATTCAGGCCTCCTCCCCCCCACCCCCCGTTCTATACCTGCGGTCCCCAACTTTTCCAGTTTGGCAGTCCTACATGATGTGTGTGTGTGTGTGTGTGTGTGTGTGAGTGAATGGCAGGTGCATATGCATGCCCTCCATTCATTCAGAGTCCCTTGGGAGTTGAGCGGCATAGAAATGCGATAAATTAAATTAAATTCGAATTGCGCTTGCCTATTTCTCCCATGGCCTGGTTTCCAACAGACGGTGGCCCAGGGGCCAGGGAGCCCTGCCCTATACCATCCCAGACAATTGGCTGTCCATTCTCTTCTTGAACACCTCCAGTGCTGGAGTACCTACAACTTCTGGAGGCAAGTTGTTCCACTGGTTAATTGTTCTCACTGTCAGAAATGATTCCTTAGTTCAAGTTTGGTTGTCTCCTTGATTGGTTTCTATCCACTGCTTCTTGTCCTGCCTTCAGGTGTTTTGGAGAATCTTTAATCGATCCAAGTCTTTGCCAGTTAATTCAGTTCACTGATACAAAAATCTTCTTACCATACAAACAGTAGTTGGTAATTATAGCAAGTTCATGCCGGTAACAAACCACGATGGTAGCAGGTCCATCCACAATGATAGCACCTCCACACACAATGATAGCATAACATCAATGACTATATTTCAGCTCCCTTCTTAAATACAGTTTCAACGGAGCTTATCCAATTAGAATAAGTGGAGTCAGTCAGTAGTTGTTACAATGACTCAGCATTACAATGGCTCAGCAGTACTACTTAAAGTCATATAATACATATTCATGTTAAAGTCATAGAACACATATATTGTTCATATATTGCCTGGACAACCTGTTAGGCTTACTCCATATCCTAACAAGGTTGACGCCCACCCTCTTCTCCAGGACAGCCCCTCAAATACTGGAAGACTGCTATCACGTCATCTCCTAGTCCTTCTCTTCATTAGGCTAGTTTAAACAAGCAAAGTTTTTAGACAGTTTGATTGGGAGGAAGAGAGTTAAGACAGCTCTTCTTTAGGGTATATCCAAAAAGTTTCCTTTGGCAAGGCAAGATTTTTGTCTGTAAGCAAGGAACAATAAAGGAAACTGCTTTGAAGGAACTCAACAGGTCTTTCTCAGTTTTTGGTGCCTAGGGAATGATGAGATAAAAAGTTACTCAGAAATGAGTAATGGGGAAAGGAAAAACTTTAGAAAGGAATTCTACCTGGCAAGGAGCCAGGCTACATAGGGAACTGTCTACATTAGGGGTCTCCAACCTTGGCAACTCTAAGACTTGTAGACTTCAACTCCCAGAATTCCCCAGCCAGCACTTGTGGACTTCGACTCCCAGAATTCCCCAGCCAGCTCATTCCTCCGCCAGCCCAATATATTACAATGAAAACACTAAAAATATTTTAAAATTCTAAAAACGAATCCAAAGTAAATACCCACAGCGGTCGAGATACTCCATGCTGGTTGGGGAATTCTGGGAGTTGAAGTCCACCAGTCTTAAAGTCGCCAAGTTTGGAGAGCCCTCCTTCACAATATGGTAGCAAATAAAAGGTATTTATACATGTACATCTCCATAATTTGAGATTACTCCAAACCTACTGATACTTCCTTTTTCTGTATGGGTGGTGCAATAGCAAATAGCAATAGCACTTAGACTTATATACCTCTTTTCAGTGCTTTTACAGCCCTCTCTAAGTGGTTTACAGAGTCAACCTCTTACCCCCAACAATCTTGGGTCCTCATTTTAGCCACCTCGGAAGGATGGAAGGCTGAGTCAACCTTTGAGCTTGGTGAGATTTGAGACTGTCAAGTTGCAGGCAGCCGGCAGATGGCAGAAGTAGCTTGCACTACTACACTCTAACCACTGCACCATCGTGCACTTTCTTACTAAATAATAAGGTAAAGGTTCCCCCGCATATATGTGCTAGTTGTTCCTGACTCTAGGGGGCGGTGCTCATCTCCGTTTCAAAGCCAAAGAGCCAGCGCTGTCCAAAGACGTCTCCGTGGTCATGTGGCCGGCATGGCTCAACGCCAAAGGCGCACGGAACGCTGTTCCCTTCCCACCAAAGGTGGTCCCTATTTTTCTACTTGCATTTTTTACCTGCTTTCGAACTGCTAGGTTGGCCGAAGCTGGGACAAGTAACGGGAGCTCACCCCGTTACACGGCACCAGGGATTCGAACTGCTGACCTTCTGATCGACA
The DNA here is from genome assembly GCA_030761175.1 of Masticophis lateralis. Taxonomy (NCBI): domain Eukaryota; kingdom Metazoa; phylum Chordata; class Lepidosauria; order Squamata; family Colubridae; genus Masticophis; species Masticophis lateralis. Next base: position 344,703,179 of record JAUDYJ010000001.1, on the reverse strand, counting down.
AGCTCAATGTCTTAGCCACTGAGCCACCATCTCCCTCTACTAAACAACAGCCAGCCTCCAAATCCAGGAATATCAACCCCAGGAGGTCTCACTTACCGATTTGCTTGGAGTAACCCTGAGCTGAACCAAAGGCCCTGAGACGTCCATCTAAGAGTCCAAAGATTTTCACGGCATAAAGATGCCCAGGCTCGATGCCTTCTAGAGGAGGAGGAGGAGGAGGAGGAGGAGGAGGAGGAGGAGGAGGAAGGAGCAAGTGATTACGGAAACAATTTGTGTCCCTGCGGTTTGGGTTTTCTTCCCCCCCCCCGTCTGTTTGGCTCTGATCATTCTGGCAGCTTCATGGCAAGGTTCATTGTGAAATCTCCCTTCGATTGAGCCCCCTCGGTTCTGGCCAAACTGATTTTCACAACGGAGGGGAGCCTTGTGGGTGTGATTCTGAAGAGCATTCTCTGAGGATGTGCCCTGTAAGCAGAGGATCAATAGTAATTTCCTGGCTGCCTTGGAAAGGCTGGGTGCAAAATCCGAAGGGTTGTTGTTTTTGTCGATGTTGGAAGTTCACGGGGGGGGGGGGAGGAGTGTGTTTGTGTGTCGACTTTGGTCTTGCAAGCCAGGCAAGGCAGCTGCCCGGATATGCCATTCCTATTGCCTCTTCATGACAGGAGGCTGGTGAAGAGGGTCAGTGCGACCTGGAGAACTGCTCTACTCCAGCTGCTGCAGCAAAGACATCCAAGCAGCTGCTTTTCCTCACCAAAGGGGCCTTGCAAAGAATTGATGGTGCCAAAATCCCCGTAGGATCATGATTCATGCCTTATTCATTCTTTCTAGCCTATCCTTCTCTCTTATTCTTTTTTTGCCACCTTCCTTTTTCCTCTCTTCTGTCTGTCTTTGCGGCAATTCTTTCTTTCTGATATTTCCCCAGTCCCCCTTTTGTCTTTGAACTTCCTCTCATTTCTTTCCTTCCCACCCTTCTCTCTCCTTCCTTCCTCTCCCTTCCTTTCCTTCCTTCTTTCCACCTTTCCTTACTTCCTCCCTCCCTCCTTCCCACCCTTCTCTCCTTCCTTCCTTCCTCCCTTCCTTCCCTCTCTTCTTCCTTCTTTCCTTTTTTCCTTCTTACTTCGTCCCTCTATCCCTCTCTCCTTCCCATCCTTCTCTCTCTCTCCTTTCTTCCTTCCTCCCCTCTCTTCTTCCTTCTTTCCTCAATTCCTTCTTACTTCCTCCCTTTATCTCTCTCCTTCCCATCCTTCTCTCTCTTTCCTTCCTCCCTTCCTCCCCTCTCTTCTTCCTTCTTTCCTTCTTTCCTTCTTACTTCCTCCCTTCGTCCCTCTATCCCTCTCTCCTTCCCATCCTTCTCTCTCCTTCCTTCCTTACTCCCTCCCTCCCTTCCCTCTCTTCTTCCTTCTTTCCTCCTTTCCTTCTTACTTCCGCCTTTTGTCCCTCTGTCCCTCCCACCCCTTTCCTTCCTTCCTTCCTTCCTCCCTCCCTCCCTCCCTCCCTCCCTCCCTCCTCTCTCCCTCCCTTCTCTCCTTCCTTCCACCTTCCCTCCCTTCTCTCCTTCCTTCCACCTTCCCTCCCACCTTCCCTATCTCCTTCTCTCCCTCTTCTTCCTCCCTTCTGTCAGCTTTGGAAGCCATATTAACCCTGGAAGCTTCCATGCTGCCACCTTCTTGCACTTGGGAAAGTAGGAGAAGGGATTTAGTTGAGAGATTTTAGTTAGACATAATAGCATTCTTCTCTTCGGTCAAGGTTATGGCGTTCCTCATTTGGAGGAGGAGTGGTTGCAGAGGGGTCTCAATTTGGGGCGGATAGTGATTGGGCCACGTGATGGACTGATGGGTGCAGGGGCTGGATTTGGGGTTTTGATTTATTGAAGGAAAACCCAGAACTCTCAGATTCGGGTTTTCCCAGATGTGCCAGTATACCTATTCCAAGAAATGAAGATTTTGAGATGTAGCTTGTCTTGGAGTTTTTAATTGGAGTTGGGTGGTTCTGGAATGCTGACACCTTCCTCCCTTTCCTTCCTTCCTCCCCTCTCTCCCTCCCTTTTTCTCTCACTATGCCCCTTGTTGCTTTAGCAACTCTTTTTCCTCACCATTATCAACCACACTCACCCGTAATGACCGTACGGTTGATGTTCTCCAGCTGATACTGCCAATGTGGGTCTCCCACTTCCTTCTCAGGCAGTTTGTTCCACTCCAGAACAAAGTCCATCTTTGGGTTGTTGGGAAGAGACCACTGTAAGAGGAGGGAGTGGTCCCCTGCTGAAGACACCAGGATGGACAGAGGGGAAGGCGGGACTAGAGACAAAAAAAGAGAGGCAATTTATAGAGTTTCTCAACCTTGGCAGCTTTAAGATGCCTGGACTTCAACTCCCAGAATTCCCCAGCCAGGATGTGTGAGGTCCATGCATCTTAAAGTTCCCAAGGCTGAGAAATATTGATTTTGTATAATTTTAATGTTGCCATCTGCTTCTCATGTCCCAAAGGTGCTTTTTTCAAGAGGCAACTGGATTTTCTTGGTTTTTTTTCTTTGAAGATGTTTTGCTTCTCATCCAAAATGCTTCTTCAGCTCTGACTGGATGGTGGGGAATGGAAGGATTTATACTCCTTGCAGACAGCTGGTCACTTGCATCCTTTTTAGAGAGTCATTGAGGTTACTTGGAGGTTTATCTAAAATTGCAGGAACAATTTGCACTTCTGTTTGAGATGCAGACAACAGCTAGTAGCTGATTCAGACAGCGAGGAGGCTGGTGTGGTGCTGCGCCAGCAGCCTGTGCAGCTGGCACTTGAATCGGACAGTGAGGAGGCTGGAGAAGATGTGGTGCCAGAGGCAGGGATTCAGCCAGGGCCTTCAGAACCTCCAGAAGCTCTCTTAAGTGAAGAGGACGAAGAAGAGGAGCCTCTTCTCAATGCACAGGCGCTCAGAGCTGCCAAAAGGCAGGAGTGGCTCCTCAGGAGGAGGCCTCCTCGAGAGTAAGGCTTGGGGCTAATTGGCCACTCCCTTAGCCTATTTAAGGAGGAACACCGACTGAAGCAATTTGCAGGGAACAACTTAGTTCACATACCTTCGTGCCTTGTCTTGCTTATCTTATCAGCTTTCTGCAAATTGCTTCTGGGCATTCTGCCAACCATAGTAAGCTTTCAGTTATTATTTTTTGAATTCTTGGCGGCTGTTAATGCAATTAATTAACAGCCGTTGTTGTAAAAGACTGGTTTGTTCAGTAAACTGAGGTTTGAACGGACTTTGTGTGTGCTGCATTCCGTAGCTGGGGCAGAACACTCATCCCCATCAGCCTGCGTGGGTCTTCAACAGGGAAGGGACCCAGGGCACAAAACATCCTGCAGGCAAGAAGGCTCACAGCCATTTGTACCACTCGGGTGACTCTTGAGGACACAGATAAGCCCCCAAGTGGCCTCAACGACTCTCCAGAAGAATGCAAATGACCAGCTGTCTGCAAGGAATATAGTATTGTGGCCTGCTGGCGGCCAATGGAGCTGGCAGCAGAGTCAGACAGTGAGGAGGTTGGGGAGGAACCTGGGCCAGTCCTGGGGGCTGGGGAAAGCTCGGATGAGGGATCTGCGTCAGAGGCAGAGAGGGGACCAGGGCCGTCTGACAGTTATCAGCTGCCTTTGGAGTCAGACATCAGTGAGGCAGAGGAACAGCTGGAGCCCGTTCCCAGTGTGCACATGCCAGTAGATAAGAACAACTCAGATAGCAGGGCCGACTCGGGAGTAAAGCCACACCTTGGAGGTAATTGGCCCCTCCCATAGGAAACAAAAGAGGAGTGAATGGGGAGGGGGCTTTTGCAGGAAACAATTTGTTCATTCATTCATTTCAAGAGCGGAAAGTTCTGTTTGTGACTCTCAGAGACTCTGTGCCAAGTTTTGCCTTCCTCTGCGTTTGGAAACAAGTTACGTGGCAGCTTGCCAGGCAAGATAAGGTGTGTTGATAAATATTCCTTTGGAAAATTGTTTGAACAAGACTTGCTAACAGTGAATGAATGTAATTCACAGTCGTGGAAATAAAAGAGGTTTTGCCAGGACCAAGACGGGAGCCTAAGTCAGACCATATAAATCCTTCCATTCCCCACTATCCGGTCAGAGTTGAAGAATCTTCTTGGATGAGAAGGGAAACGTCTTTGAAGAAAAACAAGAAAGTCCAGTTGCCTCTTGAAAAATAAAAGCTCCTTTGGGTGCTTTTATGGACAACCATGACCTGGATGATTGAGAATCTCCATAGGCATTCTGCTTCTTACGTTGATCAAGGAGAGAACAAGATGGACCAACACAATTTCCCTTCCTCCCCAAATTTAGTTTGCAGAAACTTCTCTTCCTATTTTTGCCACCCGCAAAAAAAAAAGGGGGGGGGACATTTAAGCCAGTTTTTTCCCCCCCTTTTATAAGGACTCTTGCAAATCTTACCTTCTGGGTTACGGAAGGCTGGAATCACCAGCCTGGTTGGAGGTGAGATGCCAACCGTGTTTCTGGCGGTGAGATAAAAAGTGAATTCTTCACCAGCCGGGAGGAGCAGATGACACTTCAGGGGGTGAGAGGTGATGCATGCGGGCACCGTGAGCTCCCCTTTCCTCTGAGAGCGGAGGCTGTACCCCAAAATCTCGCCATTGGCATCCTTGGGCTTCAAGGGCTAGCAGGATAAATGAAAAGACGAGGCCTGTGATCAGGTTTTAGGGAGAGAAGAAGGCTAGGATAAGGAATGACAAAGGAAAAGGCAATCGACTGCATACTATGCAAAAGTCCACCACTAAGGCAACCTTATATAAGTCTTCCTTGTCTTTTAGTTTCAGTGTTAATTTATCCATTTCTGCACATGTATAAATTTTTTGAATAACTTGCTGCTCTGTTGGCACTTGATCTGTTTTCCAAAATTGTGCTAATGCCAAGGTATGGAATTTGAAGGTATCGAATAGATGGTGTGAGTGGATAAACCAATAGAAAAAAGGGTAAAGGTAAAATTCAGTCAGAAATTGAAAGCAACAAACAGGCACCATCATTAAGACAACAGAAGTAACAGGTCACCGTCTATATACATGTATAGAAAGATTTATACATATTTAGTTTGTATGTTGTGATATGTATTGTTTTATGTAATTTTGGGAATACTTTGTACAGTTTTTATTTTTTAATCTTAAAGTTTGTTTTTTAATTTTTTTAAAAAAGGAAACTATATATATATATATATATATATAGGGTTATATATAATATAATAGGGATACAACAGGGATGCGGTGGCTCAGTGGCTAAGACGCTGAGCTTGTCGATTGAAAGGTCGGCAGTTCAGCAGTTCGAATCCCTAGTGCTGCATAACGGGGTGAGCTCCTGTTACTTGCCCCAGCTTCTACCAACCGAGCAGATCAAAAGCAGGTAAAAAATGCAAGTAGAAAAACAGGGACCACTATTTTTCTACTTTTTCGGGAACGACTAGCACATCTGTGCAAGGGGAACCTTTATCTTTAAAAGGAAAGCTATGCAAGGAGAAACCTGTGTTTGCCTCTGATGAGGTGGGTGGGGTAAGCGAACGGTGACCGGGCCGGGGACCGGCTCAGGGGCGTGGCCAGCCAATGTTATTACTCGTTCTCCGAACTACTAAATTTTTTTACTACCGGTTCTTGCGAACCGGTGCGAACCAGGAGCAACCCACCACTGACCAACAGTGATAGCACAGTGGTGAGAATGCAGTACTGATCCCTCTTTTCACTCTGTCCCCAGCTTCTGCCAAACCTTCTCCTATAGCTTGATGTCTTCTCCTACCTTCCACATCAGGACAACCGTTCTCTCTTTGTCAGCAGTGGGGCTTTCTAGTTTTCTCCAGAATGCTGGCCCTCTGGAAGGAACTTCAGCACCAGCCATCATTCCAGGTAGAAGAAGAAGGAGGAGGAGAAGGAAAAGGAAAAAGAGAAGGAGAAGGAGAAGGAGAAGAAGAAGGAAAAGGAGAAGGAGGAGAAGGAGAAAGAAGAGGAGAAGGAGAAGGAGGAGAGGAAGGAGAAGGAAAAGGAAAAGGAGAAGGAGGAGAAGGAGAAAGAAGAGGAGAAGGAAAAGGAGAAGGAGGAGAAGGAGAAAGAAGAGGAGAAGGAGAAGGAGAAGGAGGAGAAGAAGGAGAAGGAGGAGAAGAAGGAGAAGGAGAAGGAAAAGGAGAAAGAAGAGGAGAAGGAGAAGGAGGAGAAGAAGGAGAAGGAAAAGGAGAAAGAGAAGGGTAGAAGGAGGAGGAGAAGAAGGAGCAGGAAAAGGAGAAAGAGAAGGAGAGAAGGAAAAGGAGAAGGAGGAGAAGGAGAAGGAAAAGGAGAAAGAAGAGGAGAAGGAGAAGGAGGAGAAGAAGGAGAAGGAAAAGGAAAAGGAAAAGGAAAAGGAGAAGGAAAAGGAGAAAGAAGAGGAGAAGGAGAAGGAGAAGAAGAAGGAGAAGGAAAAGGAAAAGGAGAAGGAGGAGGAGAAGGAGAAAGAGGAGAAGAAGGAGAAGGAAAAGGAAAAGGAGAAGGAGGAAAAGAAGAGAAGAAGGAGGAGGAGAAGAGAAGAAGAAGGAGAAGGAGAAGAAGAAGGAGGAGGAGAAGAAGGAGAAGGAAAAGGAGAAGGGGGAGAAGAAGGAGAAGAGGAAAGAGAAGGAGAAGGGGAGAAGGAGAAGGAGAAGGAGGAGAAGAAGATGAAGGAGAAGGAGAAGGGGAGGAGGAGGAGGAGGAGGAGGAGAAGAAGGAGAAGAAGGAGAAGGAGGAGGAGAAAGAAGCAAATCAATTGCAAGGTTGTGGAGCGAGAAACATGTCTAGAACTTGTGCCTGTGAACATCTCCATCGTGAACGCAAGTTGGCATTTTTTGTAGGGGGTGGAGAAAAACCTGGACTATATTCCCTTTGTGTTTCAGACACAAAGGCCAAGAGGAACACACCTGACATTCTAGTTAAACTGATTCCTGTGCCAATACACAGGAATCTACATCACTAACAGCACTATTTTGGTGCTGGATAGAAGCAATGGAATTCACCATTGGACATAATTCATTTGTGGCTACTGTTTTTCGGAGTATAAGATGCACTTTTCCACCCCTAAAAGTGGGTGAAAATTTGGGTGTGTCTTATACACCAAATGTAGCCCCGCCCATCCGCTGCGCCCCCCCCTTTAGCCTCTGCCTCCCAGCAATTTACCTCCTTGCAGCAAACAGCCCGTTTCAGCTTTAGCGCAGCCTGATCAGCACAAGCAGCTGATTGTCGGTTGGATCGGCCTCCCGACCCTCAGCTGTTTCAGGCTGCAGGGATTGCTGTGCAGGACTCCACTCTTTGCTGCAAGGAGGAAAATTGCTGGGAGGCAGATTTTTTTTTCTTGTGCTAATCAGGCTGTGCTGAAAATGAAAACGAAACTAAAGCAGGCTGTTTGCTGTTTGCTGCAAGGAGGCAAATTGCTGGAAGGCAGAGGCAGAGGCAGATTTTTTTTCTTGCTTTCCTCCCCAAAAAAGATAGGTGTGTCTTATAGTCCGGAGCGTCTTATACTCTGAAAAATAAGGTACGTAAGGATTCTAGGTTGATTCCTTGTTTGACTCCACCTCTGGTTCTGCCTCTCCTTCTCCTACAGGCGGCTTTAAGATTGTACGCACATCTTCTAACTCAATCAAGCATGGTGACTTGCAAAAAAAAATAGCCCGCTTTCTCTAGGGTCCCTAGGACAGAATATATCTTCTTTGTCTTCATAAAGTCTTACATAAAGTAGTCCTTGACTTATGACCATTCGTTTAGTGACTCTTCAAAGTTACAAAGGCACGGGAAAAAGTGGCTTATAACCGGTGCTTGCATTTACAACCCCTTGTGGCATCCCTACAATCCCTGTAATCAAGACACTTGGCAACGGCATATATTTATGATGGTTGCCGTGTTCCAGGTCATGTGATCCCTGATCACAGTAAGAATAATTAACCAGTGGAACAGCTGGCCACAAGAAACTATGGATGTTCCAACACTGGAGGCGTTTAAGAAGAGATTGGATAACCATTTGTTTGAAATAGTATAGGGCAGGGCCCACGGGCCAGAAACAGCCTCTGTGGGGCTTAGATCTGGCCCGTGGGGCAGCAAAGGATTGGCACACGATGCCTCTGCCAGTGAAAATGGAGCTCTGGTGTCCATGCTTGGTCCTCTCAGGTTCCGTTTTCGCTGGCAGGTGGCTGCAGGATTCCCCCCAACCTGCCTGGGCTACCACAGGTGCCCCCGACATGAGTGGTCACACCCACCCCAGCCATGCCCCCCCAGGCCAGGCCCCCTCCCGGCCCCCAAGGTCAAACACAACCCTGATATGGCCCTCAATAAAATCAAGTTTGACACCCCTGGTATGGGGTCTCCTGTCTGAGCAGAGGGTTGGACAAGTTGACCTCTAAGATTCCTTCCAATCTATTAATCTGATTTTCTCAGCCAGCTTCTGGCAAGCAGACTCAATGGAGGGAGCTGGATTCCTTTAACGACAGCATCGTTCATTTAACAACTGAAGGGATTTACCTAACAACACTGGCCGAAAAAGCCACAAAATGAGGGTTGACCGCCTTAAAAACTGCCTTGCTTAGCAAACGGAAAACCTGGTCCAATTGTGGTCGTAAGTCGAGGACTATTTGAAGTTCCTTGCTGAGACAACATCTCGTGGTACTGCCCTAATGAAAGCAAATGCTCCAGCGGAACTCTCCAAGGTGCTGATTTCACGATGAACATGACTGTGCATCCAGATTAGGTCATTCTTGATGGCTGCGGCCAGCACGGTGGGCCACATTCTAGGAAAAGCTAAGAGCTTCTTGAAGCTGTCAATGAAATCGTTGAAACAGGCAAGAAGAATTCATTCAGCATTTCAAGCGGGGAGGATTTCAGAGAACAATTAATCAGTGGAACGGGTTGCTATCAGACATTGTGAGTACTCCATCACTCCATCACTGGAGGTTTTTAAGAAGAGATTGGACAAACATTTGTCTGAAATAGGATAGGGCAGGGGTCTGCAACCTTAAACACTCAAAGAGCCATTTGGACCCGTTTCCCACAGAAAAGAAAACACCGGGAATCACAAAACCTTTCCTGTGCCTGACTATTTCTTGAGCGGCCACAAAACTAGCATATGTAGTTGAATTAAATGTTCTGTTTTCTTCTGAAATTTTTCTTTTCTTGGATTTATCCATGGTTGGCCTACCGGGAACTGAAAAACTCAATAAATCGTGTGCCGGCCTGTGTTGCACATTGGCAGTTGTGACATGTATTTTGAGTGACAGGGAGCCACAGCAGAGGGGTGAAAGAGCCACATGCGGCTCCAGAGCCACAGGTGACTGACCCGTAGTATAGGGTCTCCTGCTTGAGTAGGGGGTTGGACTAGAAGACCTCCAAGGTCCCTTCCAACTCTGTTATTCTATTATTCTTGCCCGCCCCACCTATGCTGGCAAAGCATGGGCCAAATAGACCAGGGAATTACACCAGTCTGGATCCAGGAGAAGGGCCTTCTTTGCCATTGCACTTGCCCAACTTGGCCTCTGGAGTGAAGTATATAAAATATATAAAAATATATATGAAATATATTTAGAGCAGTTGTTGGAATTGGGTTTAATGACAAGAAGGACCAGGGGTGACATGATAGCAGTCTTCCAATATCTCAGGGGCTGCCACAAAGAAGAGGGAGTCAAGCTACTCTCCAAAGCCCTTGAAGGCAGGACAAGAAGCAATGGGTGGAAACCAATCAAGGAGAGAAGCAACCTAGAACTAAGGAGAAATTTCCTGACAGTGAGAACAATTAATCAATGGAATGAGTTGCCTCCAGCAGTTGTGGGTGCTTCAACACTGGAGGCTTTTAAGAAGAGATTGGACAACCATTTGTCTGAAATGATATAGGTCAGTGATGGCTAACCTGTTTGCCATCGTGTGCCAAAAGCGGGAGGAGCGTGGTGGGGTCACACGTAAGCGTGCCCACATCTATAATTCTATGTGCCCCACCCCCCCATGCTCCCGTTTTTGGCAAGTGATGGCACTGTGGGCCCGGTAGGCCCGTTTTTTGCTCTCCCCAGGCTTTCTTGGAGCCTGGGGAGGGCAAAAACAACCTTCCCCACCCCCTCCGAAGGCAGGAAACGGCCCGTTTCCCGACTTCCGGTGGGCCCAGAATGTCCGAAGATCAGTTGGCTGGCTCGTGCATGCGCGCCATAGCTGAGCTAAGGCAACGCTCGCATGCCCACCGATATGACCCAGCGTGCCACCTGTGGCAAGCGTGCCATAAATTTGCTATCACGGGTAAATTATTTTTAATTTATGTTTGTCTTTGTGCTTTTAATAGGCTGTACACCGCCCTGAGTCCTTCGGGAGAAAGACGGTATAGAAATAAAATTATTATTATTATTACTGTTGTTGTTGTTGTTATTATTATTATTATTATTATTTATTTTTATTTTATTTTATTTTTTTAATTTGATTTATATGCCGCCCTTCTCCGGAGACTCAGGGCGGCTTACAATGCGTTAAGCAATAGCCTTCATACTTTTGTATATTTTATACAAAGTCAGCTTATTGCCCCCACAAACTGGGTCCTCAATTTACCCACCTTAGAAAGGATGGAAGGCTGAGTCGACCTTGACCCTGGCTAGGATTGAACTCGCAGAATTACAGGCAGCTGGATCTTAATTGCTGCCTTTAGTAGGAGGCATTAGCCCCCTACGCTACACAGGCTCCTGCTTGAGTAGCGTAGTTGGAATAGAAGACCTCCAAGGTTCCTTTCAACTCTGTTATTCTATTATTCTGATGCCTTTGCAGATGTTTTGGTATTTAATTATCCCAGAGAGGAAAATCACTCCAAATTTAGGAAAGGGTTGAATCCAGATGAATTTCAGAGCTTCAACCTGTTTTGTAAATCACTTAAAATACAGCTACCCCCTCTTTAAAAAAAACCCCCACCAAGTCTAAATTTTTGGTGTTGTCCATTCTGGGCATACTTTGAAGTTCTTGATGAGTTGCAGAACTAATGAATAAGGTTCCGCTGCATAAAATCCCAGCCTCTTGCAAGACAGAAATATGTAGCGCAATCACATCACCTAAAAACCACTGAATTCACATACCTGCCGGAAGGGTCCTTGCAAATGTCTCTAAACTCCAGTCGCTCCAAAAGGGATCGCCATCGCTTTGGAAAGCAGAATTCTGCAGATATTTTGCTCGTACTTGCATAGAGTAATTGGTGAAGGGGAACAGGCCACAGATGTTTGCGGAAAGTGGTGCATTCTCCAGTGCTGTAAAATTGACCTGTGAGGGTGTGTGCAGCCGGGTTAAGTGTCTGACCTCATATTTATTTATTTATTTTATTAGATTTATAAACCGCCCTACTCCTGGGGGACTCAGGGCGGTGTACAGCCATAAATAAAACATATAAATACAAAAGTTTAAAATAGAATAAAACGAATTAAATAATTTGGCTGACAATTAAAACCCCAATGATTTAAAACAAATTAAAATTCATAATTAAAAGGGGAAAATAACTTAGGTCAGGCCGGCTTGTTGGAATAAATAGGTCTTGAGCGCGCGACGGAAGGTGCGCAGGTCCGGGATCCTCCGTATCTCCGGGGGGAGCTCGTTCCAGATGGTAGGTGCTCCCACAGAGCATTGTTTGGCCGACGGCACCCGGAGGAGCCCCTCTCTATGGGAGCGTACAGGCCGGTGGGAGGCTATTGGTGGTAGTAGGCGGTCCCGTAAATAACCAGGTCCTAAGCCATGGAGCGCTTTAAAGGTGATAACCAAAACCTTGAAGTGCACTTGGAAGACCACCGGGAGCCAGTGCAGCTCACGCAGGAGAGGTGTTACATGGGAGCACCACGTCGCTCCCATAACCACCCACGCAGCCGCACTCTGTGCCAGTTGGAGCCTCCGAGTGCTCCTCAAGGGGAGCCCCATATAGAGAGCATTACAATAGTCCAGACGGGACTAATATTCATGAGAGATTTAAGTTAGACCTGCCAGTGGAAACTGATCTAAATACAGGTAGTCCTTGGGTTGCAACCGTTCATTTAGGGACCATTCAAAGTGACGACGACACTGAACAAAGGGACTGATGATCCTTTTTTCACACTTAAAACCGTTGCGGAATCCCCATGGTCATGCAATCAAAATTCAGAAGCTTGGCCAACTGGCATGGATAGGTAGTCCTCGAGTTATGACCGCCATTGAGCCCAAAATTTTCGTTGTTATGTGAAACACTTCTTAAGTGTAGGAGAGAAGGTTAGAAAGGGAGGAAGGGATGGAGGAGTGGGGGAAGGAAGGGGAAGTAGAGAAGGAGTAGGAGAGGAGGAAAGTAGAAAAGGAGAGAAGAAGGGAGAGAAGAGAAAGAGAGGAGAGGAGAAGAAGAATTGTTGCAAAACAAGGGAGATGAAATGGTAGAAAGGCAACCCCGAGAATGTGCGAATTTATTAGGATGCAGAACGAATTAATATGAAAGTTAAAAGGGAATATATATGATTAGCAATGGATAAGATAAGATAACTAATTGAAATAATGTTAAGAAGCTAGGAGAAGATCAAAAAATTGGTGTTATGCAAAATGAGGAAAATTTATTTGGTAAAACAGATTAGAGATCAAAGCCAAATGCATATTAAAAGGTTGTATAATGTATTATTGGAAATAGATTCGGAAACGGAATTGGTTAAAGATTGTATGATAAAGTGGGCACAAAACTTTCAGGAACCAGTGATGATAGAAACATGGGAAAAGATCTTGGCTAGAAATGTTAAATTTACACAAGCACAAAACATAAAAGAAAATTTTTATAAAATGTTTTATAGATGACATTTGGATCCTAAGAAATTATCATGTATGTATCCAAATTTACAAGCTAAATGTTGGAGATGTAATTGTGATGATGCAACTTATTTTCATATATGGTGGAAAATCAAAGCATTTTGGATAAAAATTTGGTGGGTGATGCAGAATATTTTTTTAAAAAGGTTGAAATTTACTCTGCAATTGTTTTTATTGGGCATAATTACGGACTGTACATTAATAGAGACTAAATTGGTTTTAAACCTAATATCAGCAGCTAGGCTGTTGGTAGCGCAATACTGGAAGAAGGACTCTTTGCCTACATAGAAGAATGGACATTGAAAGTTACAAATCTAGCAGAAATGGCGAAAATATCAGTGCATTTGAAGGATTATACACAAGAAAGATACATATTGGAATGGAGATGGATTGAATATATTCAAAATAAGTATCAGACAAGAAAATTTCAGTTAGCTTATGAATGAGGGTTAAATTCTAGAAATGTTATGTTATCTATAGGGGAGTTAAGGTGTCGGGATGATTCGTAGACTAGGGATAGTTAGGTTATTTTAGTTTATGATTGTTAACTGCAATACCCTGTATTTTGCTCTGGGAAGTCTGGGGGGGGGGGAATAGGGGGAGGGAAAGAGGGTGGGGGGAATAGTGCAGGGGGGGGTAAATTTTCTTTTTTGTTGTAAAACTTTTCAATAATAAAAAAAAAGAAGCTAGGATTTGAGGGCGGATAGCGATGTTGTTTATACAATAAGTATAGAAGTATTAAGATAGGATCAAAAAGTATGGAAAAAGAATATTTTGGCAAAAATGGTAACTCTGTAAAATGAAGTTGGATATGATAAGTTGTGTCAGATATGGTACGGTCAAAACTGTTCATAAAATATGTGTGTGTGTGTGTGAAAGAAAAAAAATTAATAAAACTTGATTTAAAAAAAAATAAAAGAAACACTTCTTAAGTGAGTTCGTCCCATTTTATGACTTTCCTTAAGTGAATTAAGTTAGCAACATGGTTGTTAAAGGAATCTGGGTTTCCCATTGACTTTGCTTGTCAGACGGTCGCAAACAGGGATCACATGACCGCAGGGCACGGCAACCGTCGTAAATATGAGTCAGTGGCCAAGCACCTGAATTTTGAGCACGTGACCACAGGGATGCTGCAACGGTTGTAAGTGTGAAAAACGGTCATAGCTCACTTTTTCTGGTGCCATTGTAAGTTTGAACGGTCACTAAATGAACTGTTGTAAGTTGAGGACTACCTGTATTTACGCATCCCGGGGTCAGGCGTCCGCCTTTTACGACCGTCTGACAGGCAACGTCTATGGGGGAAGCCAGCTTCACTTAACAACCGTGTTTCCCAACTTAACAACTGCAGGGATTCGCTTAACAATGGTGGCAAGAAAAATTATAAAAGGGGGCAAAACTCACTTAATGACTGTCTCAGTTTGGGAAATTGGGAGCTCAGTTGTGGTTGTTAAGTCAAGCTGCGGCAACCCCTTTGCGACTGAAAAAGCTGCACCTACCTGCAGGCAAGACAACTCTATCAGGTCACAATGCCGGATCTCGTACTGGGCCTCCGTTGCCGATATCAGCTCGTCCCCAGGCTGGTTCCATTGCAGCTGGAGGCAGCGGCTTTGGGGTGCAACCGCATTCAGTACTGGTGGACTCAGTTTCACTAGGACGAGCAATGGGAAGAAGGCACACAGGTTATAGGGCAGCACTGAGGTCTTTTACACCTCATAACAGGGAACAGAACAGCACAGCACAGCACAGCACAGCACAGCTCAGCACAGCACAGCATAGAATAAATATAGGGAATGGAATGGAATAGCATGGAATAGCATAGAACAGAACAGAACAGAGCAGAGCAGAGTAGAATAGAATAGAATATAGGGAGTGGAGTGGAGTGGAGTGGAATGGAATGGAATGGAATGGAATGGAATGGAATGGAATGGAACGGAACGGAACAGAACAGAACAGAACAGAACAGAATAGAAAACATGGAATGGAATGGAATGGAATGGAATGGAATGGAATAGAATAGAATAGAATAGAATAGAATAGAATAGAATAGAATAGAATAGAATAGAATAGAATAGAATAGAATACATGGAATGGAATGGAATAGAATAGAATAGAATAGAATAGAACAGAAAACATGGAATAGAATAGAATAGAATAGAATAGAATAGAATAGAATAGAATAGAATAGAATAGAATAGAATAGAATAGAAAACATGGAATGGAATGGAATGGAATGGAATAGAATAGAATAGAATAGAATAGAATAGAATAGAATAGAATAGAATAGAATAGAATAGAATAGAATAGAATAGAAAACATGGAATGGAATGGAATGGAATGGAATAGAATAGAATAGAATAGAATAGAATAGAATAGAATAGAATAGAATAGAATAGAATAGAATAGAATCCAATGCTATTCTATTATTCTATTCTAATAGAATAGAGTCCTTTCCAACTCTTTTTCTGTATTTTATATTCACTGCCTCTTCTTCCTCTGGAATGCAGCCCCTCCCTTCTGGGAATCCAGACTGCATTCCACTTCAGCAGCATCTCACCCTCTGTCTTCCAAGGTCATGCTCCCGTGTGGATTTCTTCAATGGAGAGGCTGTTGAGTCAGCAAGCAAGAAACGTAGGGATTAAGGGTGAGATGGGATGGGATAATAATTTAACGAAGTTGGAAGGGACCTTGGAGGTCTTCTAGTCCAATCCCCTGCTTGCTTAGGCAGGAAACCCTACACCACTTCAGACAAATGGTTCTCCAACATCTTCTTAAAAACTTCCAATGTTGGAGCATTCACAACTTCTGGAGGCAAGTTGTTCCACTGATTAATTGTTCTCACTGTCAGGAAATTTCTCCTTAGTTCTCAGTTACTTCTCTCCTGGATGAGTTTCCACCCATTGCTTCTTGTCCTGCCCTCAGGTGCTTTGGAGAACAGCTTGACTCCCTCTTCTTTGGGGCAGCCCCTGACGTGTTGGAAGACTGCTATCATGTCTCCCCTAGTCCTTCTTTTCATTAAACTGGACATACCCAGTTCCTGCAACCGTTCAATGGGGTTGTAGTGATTTCACCATCTTCCTAGGAACCCCTGTGGATATAGGTACTGCGTTTTCCCCAAAATAAGACCCTCTCTTATATTTTTTTTGCCACCAAAAAAAGGCACCAGGTCTTATTTTCGGAGGGGGGCGGATGTCATCCACTGACTCACCTCACTTGCATGCATTATCCCCGGCTTCTTTTTTGGTATCAGAGGCCTTCAGGAACCAGATAGGCCAGCAAAGCTTTCCTGAAGGCTTCTGCAGCCGATAACGTATCTCCAGATCGATCCAGAGCTCTGTTATCGGCTACAGAGCCCTTCAAGAAAGCCTTGCCAGCTGCAACAGAAGAAATGGGCCGAAGTGCGCGAGGCCTGGCTGCAACTATCCAAAGATAAATAGTAGGGCAGCTCCACCCCCTCCCATCCCCACCCGAGCTAAATTCTTAACCTGTGCACCCTGGAGTGTGTGTGGGGGTCTTAACTAGGTCTTATTTTAGGGGTAGGGTTTATATTGGGTGTACGTGTAAAAAAATCAAGCTTACTTTCTGAGTAGGTCGTATTTTCAGGGAAACACAGTAGTCCTCAACTTACAATGGTTCATTTAGTGACCATTCAAAGTTACAGCAGCACTGAGAAAAGTGACCATTTTTCAGACTTAATGACTGTTCCGGCATCCCCCTGGTCTCGGGATCAAAATTCAGACGCCGGGCAACTGACTCGTATTTACAACGGTTGCAGTGTCCCCGGCAGAGGTGGGTTTCAGCAGGTTCTGACCAGTTCTGGAGAACCAGTAGCAGAAATTTTGAGTAGTTCGGAGAACCGGTAGTAAAAATTCTGACTGGCCCCGCCCGCTTCTATTCTCTGCCTCCTGAGTCCCAGCTGATTGGGAGGAAATGGGGATTTTGCAGTAGCCTTCCCCTGGAGTGGGGGCAGATTGGGGATTTTACAGTACCCTTTCCCTGGAGTGGGGTGGGAATGGGGATTTTTTTTTTTAATTTGATTGATATGCCACCCTTCTCTGGAGACTCAGGGCGGCTTACAATGCGTTAAGCAATAGCCTTCATATTTTTGTATATTTATACAAAGTCAGCTTATTGTCCCCACAAACTGGGTCCTCAATTTTCCTACCTTAGAAAGGATGGAAGGCTGAGTCAACCTTGAGCCTGGTGAGATTCGAACTTACAGTAATTGCAGACAGCTGGAGTTAATCACAATGCATTAGTCTGCTGAGCCACCAGGCCCATTACAGTATCCTTTCCCCTGCCACGCCCACCAAGCCATGCCACACCCACTAAGCCACACCCACAGAACCGGTAGTAAAAAAATTTGAAACCCATTACTGGTCCCCGAGGGTCATCAACTTTTGTGACCTTTTGACAAGCAAAGTCAATGGGGAAGCCACCTGTCTTTGCTCAGCAGCAGAAATTTTGGCTCAGTTGTGGTTGTAAGATGAGGACTCCTTATATTTCAAACTATAACTCAGGTTGTCCTACTGGGTACAGCAGCTGAAACTGAAGAACTGTCATTCATTTGATTTATATTTTGGCCTGGCACACTCGAGAGGTTCTTGATTTGATAAGAAGGCCGAAGGATCCAGTTTGTGGGGGCAATAAGATGACTTTGCATAAATATACAAAAGTATGAAGGCTATTGCTTAACACATTGTAAGCTGCCCTGAGTCTCCGGAGAAGGGCGGCATATAAATCAAATTAAAAAAACAAAACAAAAAAGTGCCAGGTTCAAAGCACTGAGAAGGAGGAGGAGAAAAGGACTAGGAGCTAGAAGTGTAGAAGGAGGCAGAAGAGGAGCAATAGAAAGAGGAGAAGAAGGAGAAGAAGCAGGAGGAGGAGGGAAAGGAGGAAGAAGAAGGAGGAGGAGAAGAAGGAGAAGGAGAAGAAGAAGAGGAGGAAGAGGAGGGGGAAAGGAGGAGGAGGAAGAGAGGAGGAAAAAGAGAAGGAGAAGGAGAAAAGCAGAAGGAGGTTATAGGAGGAGGAGGAAGGAGAAAGAGGAGAAGGAGAAAGAAGAAGAGGAGAAGACATAGAAGGAGAAGGAAAAGAAGAAGGAGAAGCTATAGAAGCAAAAGGAGAAGCTAGAGGAGGAGGAGGAGGAAGGAGAAAGAGGAGAAGGAGAAAGAAGAAGAGGAGAAGACATAGAAGGAGAAGGAAAAGAAGAAGGAGGAGCTATAGAAGCGAAAGGAGAAGCTAGAGGAGGAAGAAGAAGAAGAAGAGGAGGAGGAGGAGAACAGAAGGAGGTTATTGAAGGAGGAAGAGAAGGAAGAGGAGAAGGAGAAGAAAGAGAAGGACAAGCTATAGAAACAGAAGGAGAAGTTAGAGGAGGAGGAGGAGGAGTCATAAGGGCCAGAAGCAGTCATGGGTCTACTAGGATTACCTGTACAAGGTGAGTCCAATTTCTCTCCCTTCCCCTCGGCTTACCAATGCTCATTCCATGGAGGCACTTCTCCGAGGAGTCAGCCCGCAGCTGCTGGTTCTGTGCAGTTAATTTGATCTTGTAGAAAGCAAAGAGGTTCTCTACCAGAACACCACACCAATGTTCTCCTGGATCAGCCACGCAATTCTTGAGGAGGCCAAAGTCTCTTTGGCAGCGTCCAGCTTCCCTGGAAAAAAGAAACCAGCAGTGATAGGATCTAAAACTCCTGTTGGTTACTTGGCATCAGGGACATCAGAAGGGGCACTAAGCAGGTGTTGGAGGCAGTAAGTGAGGGAGAGAGCCTTTGATACATTTAAAACACAATCTGGGTGCTTGGGAACTGGCCTGCATTTACACCATCCTGCATTCACCTGATCACATTTTATGACTCTTTTGCCAAACACTTGTGGTTTAACCAGCTTTGTCTATGACAATTTGCCACAGCCAACTCACCATGGCCAGCTCACCACGGCCAACTCATCATTGCCAACTCATCACGACCAACTCACCACACCAACTCATCACAACCAACTCATCATGACTAACTCACCACAGCCAACTCACCACAGCCAACTCACCATGGCCAACTCACCACGGCCAACTCATCACTGCCAACTCATCACGACCAACTCACCACACCGACTCATCACAACCAACTCATCATGACTAACTCACCACGGCCAACTCACCACGGCCAACTCATCACTGCCAACTCATCACGGCTAACTCACCACAACCAACTCATCACGGCCAACTCATCACGACCAACTCATCACGGCCAACTCACCAAGGCCAACTCATCACGGCCAACTCATCACAACCAACTCACCATGGCCAACTCATCACGACCAACTCACCAAGGCCAACTCATCAAGGCCAATTCATCACAACCAACTCATCACAACCAACTCATCATGACCAACTCACTGCGACCAACTCATCGCGGCCAACTCACCACGACCAACTCATCACGACCAACTCATCACGACCAACTCATCACGGCTAACTCACCAAGGCCAACTCACCAAGGCCAACTCACCAAGGCCAACTCATCAAGGCCAACTCATCAAGACCAATTCATCATGGCCAACTCGCTGTGGGACAAGAGTTACACTAATATCAAAGAAATGGTGGAATAGATTGCTGCTTGCGTGAGTTGAGCTGCACTCACATGCATGTGCCTGCCAGACCACCACTCCCGCGCAGGGGTGGGCTTCAAAAAATTTAGCAAGGGGTTCTCTGCCTGCTTGTTGTGTGGGCATGGCCATGGTGGGCGTGGCCTAGTCGGCCTCCACCATGGCTCAGGGGTGGTTTTGCTCTCCCCAGGCTCTGGAGGCTCTCTGGAGGCCCTCTTCCCGAACTTCCAGTATGCCCATTTTTCAGCCTCCGCGTGCAGTCTGCACTTACCTGCATCCAAAATGGGCCACGTGGGGACTCTTGGGCAGGGCGGGGCTGGGGCGGGCAGGGCCAGCCAGGATTTGGGGCTTCTCCAAACTGCACAGAATCTTACCTAGAGGTTCTCCCGAACCCCTGCGAACCCCCAGCAGCCTCCCCCTGCTTCCCGCAGCCCGGTTCCCCTCTCCCCCCTCTCCCCAACTGGGCAAAGGTGGGGGACTGCTGATTTAGAAGATAGAGCATAAAACATAGAATGACAGAGTTGGAAGGAACCACTGCTCGGACAGGGGTGTCAAACTTGATTTCATTGATGGCTGTATCAGGGTTGGAAAAAGCTTTGGTTGTCCTCTTGGCACAATACAACTGCACTTCGCCAGTAACGCACACCAATACCTTCTGCAAGGGACCCATGAGGAAAGCTTACTCGGTGACCTGGAGGGTGTAGGTGGTTGGAGAATCCATCTCTGGCAGAAGATCCCAGTAGCATGTGATGTTTTTCCCCCAGAAGCTGACACAATACTTAATCTCAAGAGTCTTGGGCATCACTCCTTAAAAAGAAACCGAGACAGAAAACCCAGTTATGTGAGCTGAAAAGGGGTTTAAATAAAATAATAAATAAATAAACTTTATTGCCATTGTATGTGTATACACAATATACCATACAACGAAATTCACTTAACATCGAAAGACCAGGTCCAACACACACATAATAATCCCCAAACACACTCCCACCCACCACAATTCCCCACCCCTAAACCACCCAAACATCCACACAACAGACCAAGTAATGCTGTCCCTCAGCTCACTGATGGTGGCCCTTTAGTTCATTGTTGTGTGCAATTATAGCTCCGGGATCAAAACTATTCAGAAAATGTCCGGTCC